>JAPYYS010000181.1:0-171322 GCA_030522525.1 Campopleginae sp. 14b
CTCTCTCTCTCTCTCTCTCTCTCTCTCTCTCTCTCTCTCTCTCTCTCTCTCTCTCTCTCTCTCTCTCTCTCTCTCTCTCTCTCTCTCTCTCTCGCTTTGATAGAGGTTTAACAAACGGGGGCAGTTTCTATGCTAAGAGCCGTTGGAAACGGAAAAGAAATGTGAGAAGACGTCAAAAGAAGGAAAAGGAAAGGGCGAATAAAATGAAAAGAAAAGCAGGAGAAAAAAAAAGTACCATTGAGAAAATCTGCGTATGCGTTTGATTTAGAATTGTGGATATACATGTCGGATGAGAATTTAGGTAAATTCGTTAATTGAACGTAAATTAGATGTGTTATCATTATTATATATTGGCTAGAAGATTTTTTCGTAAAACGTTTATTTATTTAATGACGTGTCTCGCATGTAATTTTTTTTAAGCCGTTTTCATATATATATATATATAAACCATATTACGTATATATGACAATGATAATCATTACGATAATTAGTTTTTTGTTACGGTAAAATAATTATGTTTATATATAAATAATGGTTTTTTTTTATTATTATTACATGGTAGGGAAATTTACGTTCTCGTTTCTGTTTCCGTTTCGTAACATAACGCAAATTTAGTCAAGTTTAAAAAAAAAATAAAAGAAAAATCAATCGAAAAAGCTATACACGTTGATAAGTTAATGAAAAATTTCGAATGTCAATGACACATTTCCTCGTATGCCCCAAACAGCTCGGGAATCGAAAATAATCCCACCGTTTTTTATCGGCTCATGCCCGGATCGACTGCACAAACCAACAAGCTCCATACCTTCTATCTTCAACAACGATCCGAAGGTAACATCACCTGGGCTGATGTCAAAGTCAATCATCAACTCGATTATGAGAGTATCAAGGAATACAATTTGACTATACGAGTCGAGGTGAGCTTCATTCTTTTTTTTTCTTACCATCCAATAGTTCAACAATTTTTAAGATTTTTCTTTAAGGGGGGTGGGGATTGACATGGCAATAATATTGCCATGTCAAAAGCATAGAAAATATTGCAATTATTAGAACTTTATGAAATTTGGTGAGCACACTCTTTGGGATCAAATATGAATATTCAAACCATAGGATTCAGATATATATAGATATATCTTTTGCGTATTGTAAGCTCAAATTATTCGACAACTATGCAGACGAAAAATTAAAAAAAAAATTGTGTCATCGTATTTGATGCTAAAGAATATTATCACCAAATTTGATTAAATTCTTATCAATATTCTCCAAAGTCCAGTATTTTTTCAATATCGACTGAAAACGTTGATCGCATTTGGAGTTATTCAAATATGCACATCAGTCAATAAATTTCTCGGGTATCAATCACATGATTATTATTATTTGAATAATTTTGTAATCCGAGCAACTGCCTAACGCGAAAGAGGAAGCAGATTGAAACAAATTTACAGTACTCGGCGGATGAAGGATGTTGTGCATTTGTATACGAATATACGTCTCATATCTTTCATGAATAATAAGTGACACGCAGTTCGGACGACATGGACACTTTTTAACTTCAACGAATGGTAACGGCTTCTCACTGCATGGTGGGGAAGCCATATACGATTTTGAATATACGAGGAATACAGCGACAAGTTTTTTTTTCAACTAAAAACTAATTGGTAGCGATAATAAACAACGACGTATGTCCAGACGTTTATTTTCGTTCTACCATACAGCAAATATCAATCAACCGGTGGCCATCAATTCCGACATATTAATTTACGATATTAAAAAAGCCCGGTTCGTCAAAATCTCGGACCCGTAGACACCACACTGGTGCAAATTTGCACCCACGAAATATTCAAGTGTAACAAGTTCTCGAAATTCCCTTCTTTCGTTTGGTAACTTAAAAAAAAAAAAAATTAATTTCCAAATTTTCAAAATCATTGGAATCGTTTACGCAGGATATTTTACCCCTAGAAAGTGTGGTTTCAAGTTTGATTTCATGCATTCATCGAAGAAATACTAAGTTTTGAAAAGAGCAAGTGCAATTTTGCACTGTTTGCAATTTGTTGTTCTTTTTTACAATTGATGATATAAAAACTGTCATCCTTTGCTATTCTGTTCATTTTTGGAGGCAAACGACATGAAGAAATGATGACTTGGATAGTTTGTCGGTCAGGGAATAAGCATTGTTACACTTTTTCATTAGACTGTCCAATTGCTGGTTAAAAAAAATTGTCTAATGACTTTCTACGACGAAAAAAGGATGGACTGAGATAAGAATGCATTGAAGGTGCGATAACATTGAATGAACGTTTGACTTGTCTTTTGTGGGCCATCAGAACAACGGTGCCCAGCAACTGGCTTCGGAAGCCACTGTCTTCATCGTTTTGGAGGACGTCAACGACGAGATTCCATTGTTCACCGAGCGCGAGCAAGAAACGGTTCTCGAGGGTGAGCCTGTTGGAAGCAACGTCACCCAAGTGAATGCTATCGATAAAGATGGAACTTCTCCCAATAACTTGGTAAACATACATATATCTTTGCACATTGTACAACATAACTTATATGATGAATCTTGCACCGAGAAAAGAATCTCCTAAAGTCAGCAAAGTGTTATTTGTTAATTCAACGATAAAATTGACTCAGCATTTATGATGCTGGAGCTTGCAACGTTGCGATGCAACGAAATTTGGATTGATGATTTTCTATTTTTTTAAAGTTAAAAATTGTTTTTTTTTCTATTAAACAAAAATTGTTTTATTTTTTCCAATTTTCAATTTTTGATTATTAATGTTTACTGTTTCATTTTTTAAATGATTCGAATTGTTCGAGCCAACATACTTCTCTGGGGGCAAAAACCGTTCGTTTTATCATCGCAATTCAATTCTGAATATGAATAATGGTTTTTGGCAACAAAAAAAAAATCGTTGCATTCCAAGGATACAAACTTCGACAAGATGTAGAAAATTTTTACCAGAGAATTGTGTGATTGGAAAAATTAAATTTGTTTTTATTATGTGGAAAAAATCGAGAGCCATTCAAATTATAGAGAAAAAAAACGGGACGTTTGAGCTGCCTCCAACGAATAAATGGACGAAAATGAGAAAGTGACAATGCGAAAAATGATGTAAAACGAATGAATGTCTTTTTCTCTTGCAGGTTACTTATCATGTGGTCAATAGCAGCAGGAACGAGGGCAAGGATTTCTTCCAGATTGATCTCAAGACCGGATGGATCTCGACGAAGATCGTTTTCGATCGTGAAAAGCAAGGAGCTTACGCCCTTGAAGTTGAGGCCAGAGACGGTGCAGCATCGGCGCGTCCGAATAGCAACGGACAGCCAAATTCAGGTATGAGAATTTAATTTTTTTTTCGCATCCTCCATGCAGAAATACTACTACTCTGGGTCGAATTAGCCCAGATCCAAATGAGTCTAAATAAATGAGTCTGTTCGTGACCGATGGATCGAGTAAAAAATGACAACAGTGTGTGTTGTCACCAACCAAGAATCCCTCAATCACTACGATTGGGTCATTCTGACCCAAACTGAACCGCTCCGAAAACGGTGCTACGATTAAATTTGGAAAAAAACGTTTTTTTTTGCACCGAAAACAAAAAATTCGAAGGTCCTGGTGAATTTATTGACTGACCAACGAATGGCCAAGAAATTTCGAATTATCTGATTCCCCCCACCATTCTATTTGCCCAAAATGAATAAATATGAATATGCGCCAAGTTGTTACATAAAATATTTGGATTACGGTCAGTGGCAACGAAAAAAAATGAATAATTTGAAGGAAGCGTTAGAATAAAGTGAAGTGAGCAATTTGATGGCAAAAGAGACATTCCGAAAATCCCTTTAAGCAATAATTATACTAAGCCGTGCTTAACGAGGATGAAATCAGTGAAACGAGAGCATCGTTAATTTCTTTGACGACGCACGCCGGTTGGCTCGAGTAAGGAAAGGGAAAAACGGGAGTGAAGGGAGAGGACAAAATCTCTCATAGGATTTGCACTAATTCCTCGACGAACTGTGGAATTACTGCACATCCATCGTACACTCTGTTTCGTGGATGTTTGGGGCGCGATTCTACGAGCTCTGGCATCTGCTAGGATTACGTCTCTCTGCACAAGACAAGCCAGAAGTTTCATTATCGCACGAGAATGTCGTGTACTTCGTCCCGACACCTAATACAAGCCTTTCTCCGAGAGCCTCCCTATTCCTATACATCCTCTATTTCGAATAAATACTCCACGCTTTTCCGACTACTCAAAACTTCGATAATATCTCCTTAATTACACACACACACACACACACACACACACACACACACACACACACACGCACACATTCCAACGATGCAAACTTCAGCATCGTGAAGTTGCAACGAGATTCGTTTTTCTCTTTGCCAAAGATCATTATTTTCGTGCATATTTTAATTGTCATGATAAAACGATCCGTTTTTTGCTCTGAAAAAAATATATTGGCTCGAAAAATTTGGATCATTTGAAAAATTAAAAAAATGGTCGATAAAAATTAATATTTTTCGTTGCATTCCAAGGTTGCGAACTTCTATGCCTATAAAATTTGATCTTGATAACAAAAATATTTTTCGACTATTAACAAATTTTGTAACAGTCAATGAATATTTGAGTAAAAGTATCAACTAAATATATTTCTTTATAATAAATGAACAGTTTTCTCAGTGTATTGTACAAATTGTCGTTGAGAGTCGAAGGTGGGGATGCAAATGATCGGTAAATTCGATAGTGAAATGGCTTTTGTAAAAGACGAAGGAAAATTGAGTATTGGGAAAGTTATAGCTCGTAAATCGGCGGGATACAAGAAAAGCTAGGATGGTGTGCAACGAGTAGTGAAAGATAAACGGAGCAGCAGTATAAGAAAAAGAAAGAAAAAGACAGAAAATGGTTGGAATCGGGCTGTAGGGATCGATAACGAATATCACTCAAGTATCACAATGGAATTTAATCGTGCGTTTCGGCGTTCGGTGTATCTAACTACGCAATAGACACGACGAAGAGCGAGAGAGAGAGAGGGAGGAATAGAGAAATAGAGAAACAGAGAGGGAGGACGAGACAAAAGACGAGGATTGCAGGCTCGTTCATTTCAATCGGTTCGATTGTAGAGTGCCCAGGTACAATATGCTCGCGGTAAACATATATGCGTATAGTCATCGAACGTATAGGCATATGGTCCTTGAACAGCAGAAGGATTAAGCCCGCTCGATTAATCGTACCGAAAGACGTTACTTAGGCCATTTTCGTTGCCGACACATGACATATGCACAGACTTGAGGCTCATACTCAAAAAGGCGTATTTTTTATTTATTTCACGCAGCTGAATTGTACACGTAAGGCCTGGTCGTTGTTCCTACACTGGAAAATGAGTTATTTATATGTACCAGGATTTGTTAACTGCTAACAAATGTAAAGTTGGGCAATTAATGGGTGGGTTTCAATTAATGGTTGGGTTAATTAATAAATTAATAAATAATAAATAATAACAGATTCAAATAATAAATTTGATGGCCATAAACATCTACTGAGTTAAGGGAAATAAAAGAGATCGAATAAATCATTATCTTCAAGAAAATGCTATGTCTATGAAATTTCACCGCGATGACAAAGATATTTTTTGACCATTAACAAAGTTTGCAACAGTTAATGAATTTTTGAATAAAAGTGCCAGCTGAATATATTCCTTTATCATAATAAAGAAAAATTATTCAAATTTTAAAAATTTCTAAATTAATAATTTAGTTAATTGATACTAATTAAAAAATATAAAAATCAAAAATTATTTATAATGAAGACATATACTTAGTTGGTACTTTTACTCAAACATTTATTAAATGCATACAAAGTTTATTTATTTAAGCATTTTATTATAAAAATAAACTGGTTTCTCAGTGCAGGCTCGTGGCTGATACTCAAGAAGGCGCATTTTTTATTTATTTCACAGCTGAATTGTACAACTAAGGCATGGTCGTTGTTCGTAGAGCTCGATGTATACAGAAGGAGAATTGTGTCTGGCTGTATGTTGAGAGAAAACCGAATACGAGCAGCCACAACTCATGGAATTAAACAATCCGAAATGCTTTCAGAGAATGCGACTGTTCTCTTTTTCTCCCATGCTCACTATATTTTTTCTCTTTCTGTATCCACGCTTTGTTTCTTTTTTCTTCCACACGTGAAATGTTTGACGTCACAATGGACCACAATCGAGTTTCCCCACGACACTGGTGTGCCACACCACAGTTGGATGAATGAAAATTCCCCACGCTGAATAATCGATCGCGAACCAGAGAAAAAAAATCGGCCCTTGGTAAAAATGTTGAAAAAAAAAATCGAATCTCCTGATTTTCTCAACATTGTGTCTCCATGTTTCTTGGTTAAATAACTCGCAACGAGCAAGCCCTGCGGGGTGACGAAGCACGAAAGAAAGAAACCATTGTATCGGAAAAGCCATAAAGCCAGTGGCAATAAAATTAATCCTGTCCGAATTCTGCAAATACACTAAAGTCTATCCCCAGCTTTTGAACCTTCTGGAGATTCACACCACATCCTTTTTCTTTTCACTGGCTATTCGAGTCTTCTCTTACTCTCCCTGTGATCTTAATCTCGCTCTTCATAATTACGTTCTCCATCTTTGCCTTCAATTCCACATCTTGCCAGTCTGTGATAATAAAATGATATGTCGGGCTTGAGATTCCACTGAAAATCGACTCTGACAGCTAAATATTTCTATCGACAAAAATTCACAACGATAAAACACTGAAGTTCATAACGTTGGGCTCCAACGAAGAAAAAAACGTTTTTTTTATTAATTATTTGTTAAATTTAAAAAACCATGATAATTTTCGTACCGATTTCGTCTCTGGAGTCTAAAAAAATATGGTTTTATTGTCCTCGCTAAATATTGCATAATATTAGTCTTGATATTTGTCCGAGGAAATTTTTAATAATGTTTATTTATAATAATGGAATATATTTAGTTGGTAGTTTGACTCAAACTTTCATTAACCGTTACAAAATTTGTTAATGGTCAAAAAATATCTTTGTTATCACGATCAAATTTCATAGGCATAGCATTTTCTTGAAGATAATGATTTGTTCGATCGCTATTATTTCCCTCAACTCAGTAGATGTTTATGGTCATCAAATCGATCCGCTATCAACAAAGTCTACGTTTTATCAAATGATTGATTTATTAACTATTAAAAAATGTTTATTTCAGAAAATCGCGAGAGGCTAAAATAAATGATTCATTAACTGTTAGTAAGCATTTATTTCGCTCTATTCACCCTTACATTTGTTAGCAGTTGACAAATCCTGGTGCACATGCGAATAAATCGTTTTCCCAGTCTAGTACGTAAAGATAAATGAAGCTCTGCGTTTTGTTTGCTGAAGATACAAACAGGAGTTTCACTTGAATTTTTCCAAGACCAATATTCCACAGAAACAAATGTTACATCTATGAAGCATTATTTGATTCCTAGTAAAGACCATCGTTGACTCGTTCGAACTAAAGAGTTACAATTTGCTTTTGGTTAGGTAAATTTTAGCCTGAAACGTTCGTCAGTCTGTTATTTTTTTTTCAATTATTTTGTGAACTGTCTCGATGGTAAAAATTGAAGTAAAAATTTACAGTTGAAAAAGTCGAGTCTTTGATTTATACACATTTGTTTTTTATGTGTGTGTAAATATATACAAAGTGTCAAAAAGTAATAAAATTTCTGCATCTAGATGTGTACATGAATTTGAATACACGTGTATTTGTAGACAGTGTGTCGAGTGGTGTACATTTGGTACAGCTCGTGTGTACTAAATTTCGTATGTATAGCAGTCAACACAGGTCCGCGGATTCGCGAGCTGGCAACAATATACCAAGCTTTTATATGAGCACGTTATATACACGTTGGAATTGATGTGTATGTGGTTTGTGGCAAGTCGACACGATTTACAAAGCCATATACATGTGTATGCATGAATATGTGTGTATATTCGGTTATTGGAGTCTCTACCGTAGAAACATAAATGTATATAGATATATATACGCCTAGATATACATATATTGATCCCTTTTCGAATATATGGAAACGCTGCGGAGCGGTATTCCGCTATTTTCCCCTTCCATGCCTCCGCGCGCGCCCACGATCCTTCGCAATCCACTCGGTTGGGTTTTTTGGTTTCACCGGACGAAAGCCATGCAGGATTCGGTGGCCTAGCTCGCGTTTTAATATTATTTTGTACACAGCGTTTCAAAAGCAGTCGCGCTAAATCTTGCGATGAAGCACCGCGACCGCATAAATGTGAAGGAAATATTTTTTACGTACTTTCCTTTTCGATCGGTCATTCGGAATTTTATTCTAATTTTATTGCACCTGAACATGAGCCAGGTCTCGCCAGGTTGATGTGAGGATATGCCTGAGGAGGCAATCCTTAGAAAATAGCAACTTCCGGATGGGGAGTTGTTGGAAAAATGATCTCGATTCATGATGAGCAAATTTTGGCCATCACCTGGCTCTGCTTTGAGCGAGAAATAAAACTTCACAAGCTAAGTTTGTTAATGAAAAACATGTTATTGGAAATATTTTGTTGGTTGCTTTTGCCTTATTGGCTCCAAGAGCTGTCACTCATTTTCCATTAACTGTTTCTATTATATTATATTTTATATTTTTATTATATTATATTATATTATAGTATAATATGATAATATATATTATATTGTAATGATATTATAAAAATATTATGACATTTTATATTTCAATAATTTTATTATTATTCTTATTATTTTATTTTATTAATATATCACAATTTTATATTTTATAAAATCATAAAATATAATATAATATAATATATATAATATACATATTTATATTATATTATACTTAATATTTTTATAATAGCATTTTATATTATTTATTATTACATATTCATTTAAAATATAATATAATAATATATTTTATTTGTAATATATATTTTATATAATGTTATGTTTAATATATATGTATATATTATATACATTATATTATTATATTAGAAATAATTAGCATTAGCATTTAAGCGATGGGGAAATGCAAAATGTGTTGCTAAACACTGTTTTATTGAAAGAAGGACAGTCTGAAGGATTACTTTTGAAAAGGCCGGTACAATTGAGACGAAAGGTTTCAAAGTAGCCGAAATACGCTACCACATGGTGAGAAGCGACTTGTTCACTTTTCTCGCATGTGCAAGTAATGAGAATGAATTTTCCGCGAGAGCGAGTCGAGTGCATTGACCATCTGGACTTTTCTCCAGGCATCAACGGGCTGGAGCTGCCTCACGACGAGAAATTCCGTAGCTTATGTTTCCAGCTCGGAGGCAAATTCTTTTCGAATTAAATTCAATTCGTCGTGACCTCGCACTCAAACCTCTAATAAAAATGAATCGAAATACTTTTATCTTCTTTTTCTATCAGAGTTTATGCCAATCTATGAAATTTATCGATTCAAATAACATTCCGATTTGCTCTAGTCGAAAAAGAAATCGAAGAATCTTTGGGAATATGCATTTTTATCGAATACTTTAAATATTTGAAAACTTCGATAATCCATAAATTATCATAATTTTTCGAGGTTGGAATGCTGCTTTTTCTTTTCGAATGAACATTTCGAGCACGTAGCCCATCACGATCAGCCCTAAGGGACAAACTTCCAGTTCGCTCTCTGCAACCATCATCTACGACAAGTCCCCCTGGCATACCATCCAAAAAGCTTTGCGCACGCGTTACCCCGTTACCCACTTGTACAGCAGCAGCGAAAATACCTCACGGAATATAAAGTACCATGGAAAAATTGTCAAGTTCTTTGGGACGTTCATACAAATTTCTAGGTCCTGAGATGATCGTTTCATTTCTGACATAACTCGCAACACCGACTCGTTCACATACGTTTCTCATACAAACGTTTAAAGAGGCTGGCTGCACATAACAATGTTGCTATTTTAAAATCATAGGAAAATTCGAAATTATTAGAATTTAATGAAATTTCGTGAACATACTCTTGAGTATTAAATATGAATATACAAATTTTTCAAGAATTTTCTTCTACGTAGTTTTCGAGTTATTGACCACTAGGTCTTACATGCATAAGCATAGGACCCAGATATATATAGGTATGTTTTCTGCATATTGTAAACTCAAATTATTCGACAACTATGTAGACGAAAAATAGAAAAAATTTTGTGTCATCGTATTTGATGCTAAAGAATATTATCACGAAATTTTATTAAATTCTCACCATATTGTCGAACGTAGACAACCTCCTTAAGGAAAAATCGTCGAAATTTTTTTCAACACAGCCACGTCAATATTTTTCGATAATTTCAAAATTTTCCTTATTTCGACAAGATTCTCCGTTTCCAACGCAACTCGTAGCTAAATTTACGATTGCAATGACAAAAATGGACTCTTCCAATAGATATTCTAGAATATTTCTCAATGCAATGACTGAATTTAGTGATTGTCCAAAAAAAGGAAACGTTTAGTCGAACGTATTAAACGAAATATCCATCTTTTCCAACACAATTTCTATTTCAGTGTCAATCAAGAAAACATGTATACCCTGACACGTTTGTAATCGATACACAATTAGACCAGCACTGTTACACGATCTAGTGCTCATGGTAATTCTACATGGATCGCTAACATGGATACAATGGATATTGATTACCACAGGATGGTCCATCTTGTATAATTATAATTTGCCATTGACAAAATAGAGCCCGAAGAACGCGAATGCATATCGATCAATACGTTGTGCGAAGAAAAAAAAAAGAAAAAAAGGAAAATTTCAAATTTTATTGCAATATCTTGTGCAAATTTGTATTAATTAAAAATTCGTTTGAGCGAAGGTTCGAATAAGATTGATAGATCCGTGAAAATTTATTGCAGCGATGAGTTTATTTTCGTTGGAAATAAATGATCTGTGAGAACGGAAAATCGGGGTTTGCAATTAAGCAACGGTAATTAAAAAGCTCGCTATCACGGATGCAGTCACACGAACATTCGAGAACAGGGTGCAGTTGGGACGTTACAAAAGCATCCTTTCGTACATAATGGATAAACGAAAAATGTATATCTATATATCTATTAAACTTTGTAAATTTGCACGTAACGGTGTTAAACGCTCGTACGTTTATAGGATAAACTGAAATGCCAATAACTAATCTCACAACGAAACTGACTTGTACTCGGGATAAACCAATTAAATCATCGAAGCGATGAGCTCGATTATTGCGAGGCCTGTCGCACGCTATCTCTTCTCAATTCCATTCCAAGAGAAGATCGTTCGGGTGTCTGAATGAATTAGTAATTAAACGTTGCAGAATTTCATCACTAATTAATACCGAATTGCCTTGACTACAAGAAATTTCATGCATAATTGTCGAATCCTTTAAATCCTACACCGAGAAAACAATTCATTCATAATAAATAAATATATTTATTTGATACTTTTACACAAACATTCATTAACTGTTACTAAATTTGTTAATGGTCAAAAAAACATTATTTTTATCACGATCAAATTTCATAGGCATAGCATTTCCTTGGAGATTATGATTTGTTCGATCGCTTTCATTTCTCTTAACTCAGTAAATGTTTGTGGTCATCAAATTCATTCGCTATCAAGAAAGTCTACGTTTTATCAAATGATTAATTTATTAATTATTGAAAAATGTTCATTTCAGAAAATCGCGGGAGGCTTAAATAAGTGATTCATTAACTGTTGAAAAACATTTATTTCGCCGTATCCAACTTTACATTTGTTAGCAGTTGACAAATCCTGGTACATACGAATAAATCGTTTTCTCAGTGTACAAGAAATTCAGTGCATAAACATTGAATATTTATTCCAAATTCTAATATTTTATAAAATCCTCCTATAAAGTCTAAAATACGGAGGACATGATATTTTGATTAATCAATTAAGAGAGACGAGTATAAAATGAAATGATAAAATAATTCGGTTATATATGAGAGAGAAAACGAAAGCTCGTGTCTCAAGTTAAGATTTCTGTGGTAGCAGAGCGAAAGTGACAGTTTAAACAGGATAAGATGGTGGTTACGAAATTGAGTTTGGCATACGAAGTTTTCTCATGATATATATAAAAAGTGTGTGAAGGGGTGAGTAGGGTAGAGAGACATACCTTGGTAGAGATAACGGTGCGGTATTCAAGAAAAGATATCTTTTTAGCCATATCTCGAATGTGACATTGAGTCTGGCGAGTCGGAAACGAATAGCAAAACTCGAACGTTTTTCAGTTCTTATCTCCTTCAATTGAAGCAAATGCATTTAATCCGTCTTGCTGTTGGTCCATCGTGGCTGCTGGCATTTCGAAAGACTTGGAAACGATGCCAATCGTCCAACTGATTTTTTATCTTCCTCTTGCTTTATCCATTCTTCACTCTGTGTTCACTTATTTTTCTGTCTTTCCTTTCCATTCTCCTCTCTTTTTCGCATTTCCATCCTCCCGTTTTTTCATTCGTTTCGTCTCTCTCCCTGCTCCTCCAATTTCGATATCTTTCTCGCTTTTTATTCGCCTTTCTTATTCCCTTTTTCTCCAACTACTGCCCATGCAATATTCCATTGTTTTCTCCTCTCTTTGCGACCTATTCCGGTAGCTCGTTTCATTTTATTTTTCTCCCTACAGTTCATGTACCAACATGCATCTTTTAAAGGCGAAACTCAAAGGCACGTAGAACCTCTGAATACGTGCGTCATGCGTTAAATCTATGTATATATAAATATATATATGTAGAAAGGCGAGTATAAATTTTACGGCCTTAAATTGGCAGGTTGCTTTGCTTCTCTTTTTAGCAATCAAGCGTACACCCGAGCGAACGGTACGCGCGATGCACACTTCAATTTATCTCAATTCATCGAGATTCTATTGGCACGCTGAGCATCTTTGTTCGATAAAATTTGATAAGAAAAATGCTGGTCGATTTAGCAAGTAACCCAATATCATTAAACGAATTTTTTCCATATTTTCTGACGTAGTAACAGGATACCACTACGCAGACAATTCAATCATTTCTACAAACCAAATGAAACTAAATGCTCGATCAATTACCATGTTCAAGTTCGCAATATGTTGTAATCCAACGAAATTCCGTTATTCCTCGGAAAAATCTCAAGATTCTTGGGGAAAAATTTACCGAGTACGATGAAACCATTTTTTTGGGCTCCAAAGAGAAAATGGATATGAAAATTGTCATGGTTTTTTAAATTCAACAAATAATTAATAAAAAATGGATTTTTTTTCCTTGGACCTCAACGTTGCGAATTTCATTGTCTTACATCTCAAGATTTTTGTGCAATATTTAGCGAGGACAATAAAACCGTATTTTTACAGGCTCCAAAGAGAAAATCGGTACGAAAATACTCATAGTTTTTTAACTTCAACAAATAATTAACAGAAAAGTGTTTATTTTCTTCTGTTGGACCCCAACGCTGCGAACTCCAGTGTCTCGATCAATTTATTCGAATCGATTTTATTTACCGATAAATTAATTCAGCAAAATATTTTCTACACCGTCAATTTTTATGATTGCCGCGTTATCGACCATCCGGAGCCCATATTCTTTGCCATTCACAACATCCAACCTTTTATTTGCCTCTCTCTATTATAATGGCTAGCCATCTGCAATTTCTACAAATGAATATGAAACAAAAAATGACAAGTTTTCAATTCTCTCTGCATATTGTACTCGTACACTGGATCCCTCAGCACCCAATGCAAAACTCAATGTTTCTCGTGGGCTTTCCCATTCAGCCTTGCATTTCTGTTTTATTGCGATATCCTTTTATCCGACGCTCTCCTCTTCGTCTCTTTCTATCTTTTTCTCTTTCAATAAGTACATTGCGTTTAATGTGTAATATTATATATACATATATACAAAGAGAGAGAGAGAGAGGGGGGGGGGAGAGCCTCGTCCGTCCTTTATCCCTTCAGAGTTTCTACGCGAGAGCGTGGTGACACAGTATATTGACTGAGGGTGGATTGTGCGCCCCGACTGATTTGGCGCGGCTGCGCAAGAGCAAGCACTCTCTCTTCTTTCGGTGGGTCTCGCTTCCATATCCGAAATAGGCGGCCGCGGGGGTTGATGTACATCCCGCCACGACCACCGCTAGCAGCGCCTTCCGATTTTCCACAAAAACCTCCCTCCGGGTACTTACCACGTAGATTCCGGCTGACGCCTGCCACTGACGCCGGCGCCGAAGACCAAGCATCCCCGTTCGGTTACAGTGGACCATCACACGCACCCCTAAAGCGAGACAGGTGCCAGAGAGCACACAACCGGGCTCGCGTTTTCAACCCTCTCCGTTTCTCTCTCCCTTTTTGCTCTGTCCGTTTGTTCCTCGCGCTGGAACGCGCCAATTACTGACACGAGAGACAACGACAAATGAACTTGCACGATAATTCATTCATACGTATGAATAAATAATAATAAAGGTCAAATATTAAAAAACAATATAAGTGTCCGGGATTCGTGAGTACAAATGATTGTGTCCGAACGTGCACGATTGTGGGAGGCAAACAACGTCTCGAACGTTCCCGGATATACTTAATCTTCGAGTGTTCAATTACATTTGTTCATTTCGATTTATTACTTTTTTTTTTTATCGAGCTCGAACGAGAAGCTCGCGAGAGGAGAGACCTCCACGAACGTGCCATTGTTACGATAACTCTTGAATGGCTCAATCACATTAATATCTTGTTTATCGGACTGTACCAAGTGATCTTTGGTTCTTCACGTGTTTAGCGATATTTTTAATAAAAATATTGTTCCTGGTTCGACGTTTTTCGAGCTATATATAAAAATCATTGGGTTGTGAAACTGTGAACAAAGTGATGAATGTGCTTTAATGGTTGATCCGCTTAAATTATTCTGGGTTATAACCAACAGCACCTATCTAGGTATGTCGAATATTTATGCACGTCATCTTAGCCACGGTTACAATACATCCTACGTCCGCGACACGTACCCCCCTCCTGAGACCCTGCCATTCAACTCCTTGGAGTTTAACGACGTTGTACTTGTTCGAGAAACCACTTAAGCCACTTTGATATCGTAATATTTGTCATTTCTGCCAGTAACTTGCTAACTTTTCCACTTTCCTGGCCAAGAATTTCACGATTCAACAGGTATATATATCAACTTTTCATAATTACGGATTCTAATCCGCGAAACAATCGTCTTCGAGCTTCCAAAAAGCCTGCCTGCCTCGACCATTCGCCGAATCATTGATCAAACCTCTCCGAGCTTGCTCGTGACGTTGCATCGTTCAGATGCAACGAAATTTGTTTTTTTATGTTCCAAAGCCCATTATTTATATTCATAATTAAATAGCTATTATGGAACGATCACTTTTTGGCCCACAAAAATATATCGGCTCGGAAAATTTAGTGATTTTAACAATTCAACAAATAATCAATGAAAATCAACATTTTTCGTTGCATCCCAACGTTGCAAGCTTCAGCATCATGCTCGCTCGACGTTCGCACGGATATATTTTTTCTACAGTTCTCATAAAAAACAAAAAAAAAATAAAAAAAAATAAAAACGTCGAAACATTACGAGAATTCTCCACCAATTAATTAATTTTTCCATCAAAATCAACGACGGTGAAGTTTGCATCGTTGGAATGCAACGAAATTCTATTTTATCTTGACCACATCTCCCGATTCTTGCTCAATATTTACTCAAGACCATAAAGCAATGATTTTTTTTTCCTCCAAAAACAAAATCCTCAAGGAATTTGTCATGATATTCAAATAAAAAATAACTGAAAAAATAATTGTTTTCGTTGGAGCCCAACGTTGCGAACTTCCGTGTCATAAAAATCACCGGAATGAATGAAAAGTTTATTTATGATCGTATTTGCAACGAAGTGTCTGATTATTTGTGATTGCTTCGTCGTATTCGGAAGGATTTAAATATCAACAGACTGGGATGAGCTCCCTGATCACACTGATTGACTAATTAATCAAAAACAATTGGAATACGATAATAAAGGCAGTGGATTACGTTTATTTATTCAAATTGAAGAAGAGGTTCGTGAAGCGAGACGATAAACAGCGATGGTCAAAGCTGTTAACCCGTCGACATCTATAACTAAGTCTACCTAACAATTTCCCATACCGCAGTTGTCTTAACGCTTCGTTAAACAATTAGAACGTTTGGTCTTGTTCGCTGCTGTATACTCCGGGTACTTTTGACTGAAAAGCCTCTTATTTTCGTTAATTAAATCCCTTTGTACGTACTTGAATATTGTATAAACATGCCTCAGGCATTTTTATACATGTTACTCATTTGCCTCAGGCACGAGCCAGAATCCACTGTTATGCGTGCCCTCCAATCTAATGTTTCCCAGGGTTGCAGCTGCCGAACAACGATTTATAACGAAATTATGAGGAAAATCTTTTTTTTTTCATTAAATGTTATGAGGCGATTACGTATGCTCCTGGGATTTACTCACTTCCGAGAGCTTTTACACGTAAACGAGTGTAGCGTTGAATTTTCAATTTTCATTTATTTACGTATTCCTCCTGAGTGGACTCTTCTGAGGGAGAGCTAACAATCAATACTTTGCGAAATGAAATACGAAGTAAACATTTTATGAGATAAAAACAGAGAAACGCCGGAAGTATCGTGGTACATAGACATGAAATAAATTTTTGTTGGATGAAGCAATAAACATTTTTCATCCGTATAGTTTAATGTTTTTTATTATTTTTTCTTTTCAATGGAATTGCAGTGGATAATTTCATTTAATATGTATTCTGAATATTTTTTTCTTCGAGACAGGATGCAGAGTCTTGCTCTGGCTACAATATGATTTAGAGTGGATCGCGAAATCGAAATAATGAGAATTTTATTAAATTTCGTCACAACATTCTTTGGCACCAATCATACAAACACAAATTCTTTCGTAATTTTGTTATCACGGGGTTATCGATGAATTGAGATCTGAAATTTCCAAAATTTTCCAAAATTTACTAAATTTTCCAAAATTCACGACATTTTCCAAAATTTGCCAAAAAAACTTACCAAATTTCGATGAATTATAATTTTTTCGAAACTTTTTCTGTTTTTAACGTGGGTTAGCATGGCAACATTGTATAATCGATCCAATCTCATGAAACATTTGAGTAAAATTTTCCAGCACCTTCAGAAAATCAATTAAAATAACCTCTGTGGAAATAGTATTTGCTTGTTTCGTCACAATACACAGAAACGTTATAATTACGTGTTGACTAATTGGTGCAAAATCTTTCTCCTTACAAGTGCACAAATACGAGTAAAAAATGTCACACGGTCGCGATGTTAATTCAGCGTGAACATCAGTGTTCTGGTCCAGCACGGACGTTGAAACAGACGCTTGCTTCGTCGAGTGTGAAGTAGAAAAAAGTTTTTGAGTTTTAATGGATATTTCAATAACGAGTTTGAGAAAGACTTTTGTTTTTTTTTTTGGACGCCAAGTGGTATTACAAGTGAAACTGTACGACGATAAATGGGTTGGTTATTAATTGGAGTGAAATACTATGATGATGACGATTGCATAAATGTAATGTCACAGAATACCGAGGGCGAGAGGAAGACGGACAAACGTTTCGCACAAACACAAGTTTCTCTCTCGCTCCATCTCTCTGTTCACTTGCCTCCCCGCCTGTTTGGGTTACGTCGCGGTGAACCTTTGCCGTCACTTGCAGAACAAAACAGCAACACCAGAGCTCGGCAAAACCCCGCTCATCAAATTGAAACATTAGCCACAAGTTGGTCCTTCTAATGGAAAACTTGACGTCTTTCAGAATAATTTAACGTTTCATTATTTATGAGGACCCATGAGTATATGGAATGATACTGGCGCAATGCCGAGACCTCAGACACATTAGAATATCGTTACTTCAGAGGTTTTGGGTCGTGTGTACCAACCCACTTAACCGCCATCGTCTGCGTCTGACGGCTCACTGACTCTATCTACTTCCTCTTGTGCTCTATACCCTGCGCTTTTCTTCTCACAAATCTCCGTTGCTCCGATCGAACTCTTACGATATCAGATCATTTCTCTCGCAGCAACTCTGCCCCGGCGATTTATCATTTTTATTCGATTCCATGGATTCCTTATCGAACAACAATGCTGGGCAAGAAAAAAAAAATTCATTTGCCTGAACTGGGTCCTGCTGCGTGACGGTTGATCAAGGATTTCCATCGACGACACAATAAAATAATGAAAAATGGATCTGCCTCGGCCGGAGTATCGTGAGATCATAATTTTCCCGGGAAAACCAATCAAATTGAAAAATGAAATTTCATTTATTTTAACAACCGTTGTACTCCTATGGGAAAGTAATGCCAGGTCCATGTGGTTCGGAAATAATTATCGAATGATTCAACATGAAACTCGACGTCCAGTAAATATAAAACTTATTATAACAGCCGAAACATTTTCAGCGCTTTCGCTGTAAAACAATTGTTGTTAAGTCGTGGAATTATATTTTCATGCACATCATTCAATATAAAACTTCAATTTGATCCATTGGAAAAGTCTTGACGTGCGTGTAGCATGGCCAAAGTTGTGTTCCACGGAAACAGCATGTAGGTTAGCAGTTAACAAATCCTGGTACATATAAATAAATCGTTTTCCCAGTGTGCTTTTCTGCACTGAGAAAATATTTTATTTGTAATAAAGTAATAAATAAATATAATAAAATTAAAAAAAAAAAAAAAACAAATGAAAAAAGTTTATTTTTTATTTTTTTACTCCAACATTCATCAACTGTTACAAAATTTGTTAATGGTCAAAAAATATCTTTGTTATCATGATAAAATTTAATTTCGAGTTTGTCGAGTGAATATGAAAAAGTGTTATGAATTTAGTAGCAAAATTGCTAAAGGATTCATCGTCGTTCCGTATTCGCGACATTAGCAATCAAAGGTTTAGCACACTTACGCGTTCCAGGGCATTGTTTTTGAGACTTAAAAAGTTTTAACATTTCGCCAAGATAGGGCACCAACATTATGAGATTATTTCGCAAGTTTTGCACAAGTTTTGAAGGTGACTGTGACGGGACTGTACTAAAGACGAGAGCAAACGTGTTGCAGGTCAGAGGAGGCTTTTGGTAAAAAAATAGCAATCGGCTTAGCGATGCCCTAGCAAAGTCCCAACGCTCAAAATAGTGTTAATGGTTGAACAATAATTAGCTTCGCTAAACGAAGGGAGGCTTGACCCAAAATCAGAGCAATAACAAAAGCGGGGGACGCGGTGTGAGTCGGCCATTGGGGTATGCTCGCTTTTCGTCGGTCCTATGTAAAGCCCCACGCTCAGCATTAATAGTTCTTGCTGGCGTTTAAAAGCGAGGATTGACCAAACCGAGTCGAACATTGAGTCGCGGGAGTAGTCTCCCTTGAATAAGCCAACGTCGATGAAATACTGGGCAAACCTTGAGGGATAACGCTTACGGTTATCGAATGTTGTACGTTGGCAAAGTACAGGGATGAGTTATGCATTTTCAAGTGGAGATTTTAAGAGCGCAGTTATTATGCAGCAGAGCCATTAGGACTACAGAACCGTTGTATTGCCAATGGAAAGCTGCAACGTTTTCGTCAGCCACGACCTCATGGCTATTATTTTTTCACACTCTAAAAAATCCACAATCACAATGATTTCCGCCGAAGGAGGAAAGGCTCGGACGTTTGCATATGAATGAGAACGCCAGAAACACGAAGCATGTTTTTAATCCATCGGAAAGCAAAGGCGAGATGATCAAAGTTAGCCTCGGGATATAAGCAAGAGAAACAGCTGATAGTAAAAACGAACCAGTGTATTGAATTGGTCCGACTAATGAGTGAGAATAGAGAGGAAAACTTTGAGCCTCGAGAGATTTGCCATTTCGTCCTCGCACTTGTACATAAAAATAGTTGCTCTCCATATGTATGCACACGAATACCAAGTGAGCATTGTGTAAGGTTAAAAATGTCGAAATTTTTGCTGGCATGACGCAAGCTCTCATATTCTCGGTGTCCAATGTCCTCAGAAATAAGCATATACATGGCAATAAAACGTGGATAGATCAAGCATATGCGACCCTCGAGAAATTCTTTTTTACACGCTGTCACGTTCGAAGCTGCATGTGTACAACCGAGAATGGTTATTCCTGTATTCACGTACTACGTTCATCGTCCTTTTCATCCTTTAGCATTGTATCTATATACACAAAACGCTCCCATATGTCGCTAGAAATCCTAGCTTTGCATCACGAATGGTATCATCCACAATTTGTACTTCTACAACCAGGAATATCAACGAAACTTCTCTTACGTTTCCCACAACCAACGAGTATCTGTATATTCCTATTTCCTCCATATATATCCACGAAAATTGTGCAAATTTGTGCTAGCGTAGAATGACAAACCGTTTATCCAATGACGGATTACCCCGCAAGATTTCATTAATTACTTCGAAAATTCTGGAAATTCATTTCCTCCAACAATTCCTGGTTTAAAATATGGTGCATTTTCTACTGGATTTTTGGCAAATTTCAATTAACAATGTTACTATTTTACCTCCCGATAGACCAGAGTATATTTCATTTCGTGCTCATGTAGAAACACGAATCGTTTACTCGACGACACCGCGAGAGTCTTGATTACTGTAAAAATTCTAGGAATTAATTTTCTCCAACAATTCCTCGTTAAAAATATGGCGCATTGTCCACTACATTTTTGTCTGATTTTAATTAGCAACATTACTCTTTACACAGAGAGAACAATTTATTCACATGTACCAAGATTCGTTAACTGCTAACAAATAGAAAGTTGGATACGTCGAATTAAATGTTTTTAAACTGTTAATGAATCATTTATTTGAGCCTCTCGAATTTGTCTCAAATAAACATTTGTTAATAGTTGATAAATGAATCATTCGATAAAACGTAACTTTTCTTGATAGGAAATGAATTTGATAAGCATAAAAAATAATAAAAATAAAAACCATAAAAATGGACTGAGTTAAGGGAAATAAACGAGATCGAACAAATCATTATCTTCAGGGAAATGCTATGCCTATGAAATTTGATCGTGATAACAAAGATATTTTTCGAGCATCAACAAAATTCGTAACAGTTAATGAATGTTTGGTCTCACAATCGTCACGTTTGCTCTTCGGTTTGGACAAAACTCGTTGAAATCGTGTATAATCGTGTTTTATGAATGAATTATGCTCGTGGCTAATATAGGCATTTAAATATATATATTTACTAACATATACTACATTGATATTTATATTATGAATATGTGCAAAATGTCGCTGAGAGGTTTAACATTTGGTGCGGATCGTGTGGTTACACATGGGAAGCTGATGTGCTCTGGATAGCTTCGAGTGAATTTGACGATATAGTCAGGCCTCTGTTCACTTTTATATATATATATATATTGATAGAGATATGGGGTCGGAATGTACGTGACCTACCCTTCTTGATTTTGGACACACTCCTCCCATCCGGAAAACCTGCACAAGCCTCTCATGCTTCCCCCTCGTTATACTTTACAACAGGTTCAATGCTATGCGCATATAAAGTATTGGATTATGTCGCTTTTGTGAATAACAGGCTCATCCAAAGCTTTCGTCGCATATCGCTCCAAAAAATTACGATTTTCATATTCTTCATTTCTTCACGAGCGTTTTACGTTTCTGCCAAAAATTTCGATATTCTGCTCAGGAAATAAGAGTCCTTCGATATTTCAAATCTTTACTCCGAAGACAGACGTCGTGCTGTGATTTATTCTTAAAAAGTCGATTGCGGGGTAATATTTGTATTATTTCGTACAATAAGAACATTCCTACGTGACACGTGATCATAGGAACTGGCATGTTTGCCAAGCAGCTCTTGGCTTTAACTTCCTTGCGAAGTGAACATACTCTGATTCCTACAATTTATACGTCACGTAGCGGTTGGATCGAGAGGCTTTGACTTACGTACCCGAGTCAACGTTCGTATGATTTATTCCAGTCGAGCATACTGTGGCCTATGGTGAGGCTACAACAGTTTATTTATAAAAAAGAAATATATTTAGTTGGTACTTTTACTCAAACGTTAATTAATTGTTACTAAATTAGTTAATGGTCGAAAAATATCTTTGTGATCACGATCAAATTTCATGGGGAGAGCATTTCCTTAAAGATGATGAATTGTTCGATCGCTTTTATTTTCCTTAACTCAGTAAATGTTCATGATCATCAAATTCATTTGCTATGAAGAAAGGTTACGTTTTATCAAATGATTCATTTATTAACTATTAACAAATGTTTATTTTAGACAACCGCGAGAGGCTTGAATAAATGATCTATTAACTGCTGAAAAATATTCATTTCGCTGTATCCAAGACTGAAAATGAAATTTAGTGAAAAAACGTAAAAATTCTGTTGAATACGGTGAACTAAATATTTTTTCGATAATTTCAAAATTTTCGTTATTTCGACAATATTTTTCATTTCTAACGAAACCGTTGGCAAAATTCACGATTGGGATGACAAATATTTACCCCAGGACGAAACTTTCTCTAATATTTCTCGTTGCAATGACAACATTTTTGTGATTTTTCAAACAAACAAAAAACGTTCAGTCAAACGTATCGAACAAAATTTTCTTTGCAGTGAACCTAACATTTGTTATCGTACATATAAATAAATAGTTTTCTCAGTGCAAATGAATGACGTCTTATTGAAGTAGATAAAAGTATGGCAGGGTTATTGAGTCTGAATTCCCTGCAGCAGAGCTCTCGATTATGGAGCTTGAGAGTTGAATTCAAGCGGCAATATCATTACTGAGATTTAATACTCGAAGCTTTAGCGAACAGAGTAAAAGTTGGTACTATTGGCTTGTTTATGATGGCTTGATAACAACGACTTAAGATGTTGACTGACTCACATTGAAACTGGAGGTTTACCAGGCTCGACTTTATAAGCACAGGGAAGCTCGTTCTAAGGGATGGGAAAGAGCTTCGCGGGTGCTTTTATCATTGAATCTGAGAGCTTACCGCAACTTATATAGACATAGCATGCACTTTTCAACCCTTTTCTCGAGTACCAAGAATCCGAGAGTCCAAAGTATTCCAAGCCTTTCTCCTTCAATATGGTTATATGCGTTTTCCAGCCTCCGGAGCTCTCTCTCTCTCTCCTGTCTCTTCCAAGCTGTGCACCATCCCCGAGAGCATACGCGCCTTAATTAGCATTTTCATTTACGTTCTTAACGCCCGCTATATGTATGTCAGATATGTATAGTCTACTCTACGTGTCAGTGTTGTTAAAATGTAAATGTTTTTTTAACCCATCCCCCCCCCCCTCCCCTTCCTCCCTCTCGACCGTTGCCCTGACTGAAGAGATATCGCGTTTTTTTTTACTCCGTAACGTTGCAATCTTCTCTCTCTTCGTTACTCATTTTTTTATCATTACAATTTCATCCTAATTATTAAATTTATGAAAATAAACAGATTTTTCCAACCATTGAGATAAAATGAAATAAAATTCTCACTAATTGCGATGTTGCATTTTTTAATTATCAATGACTGTTCTTCCGGAGTCAAAAAATAATTAAAATGCAATGAAACTCCGTTTTTCCTGGAACAAATCTCAAGATTCTCGTGCAATATTTAGCGAGGAGAATAAAACGATTTTTTTTTAGGCTCCAAAGATAAAATTGGTACGAAAATTGTCATGGTTTTTTAAATTCAACAAATAATTAATTGAAAATGTTTTTTTTTTCGTTGGATCCCAATGTTGCTGACTTCAGTGTCTTCCATTTTTAACGATTTATCAGATTATCTGATTCATTCTTGTTGATCAATGATTTTTAATTTGACGCCAATAGGATATTTATCATGTTGAAGTTTGCATCGTTGGAATGTAACGGAATTCTTTATATTTGATTGCCAAAACTCATGATTTATATTCAGGATTGGAATGCGATAATAAAGCGAACGGTTTTTGCCCCCAGAAAAATATATCGACTCGGAATATTCGGATAATTAAAAAAATTAATCAAATTATCGATATATATAAAAATATTCGCTGCATCGGAACGTTGCAAACTTTAGCATCATGAAATTTTTTTTTGTTCCATCGAACTCGAAGGTAAATAATTTTTATTCGTAAAAATGAGTTCCCAGGGAAGAATAAATGGGAAAGAGTTGAAATTTTCTTTCTGAAATAACATTCGAGTTGGGATCGTTGACTGTTTGATTATATAACGAGAGTAGGTGCGACGATAATACACACATAGGTTGTCAAACTCGGGGAATAAAGAGGGAGAAGTTGAAGGAGTGTAAAGAAGAAAAAGGCAAAGTATGAGGAAGCTCGAGGAGAGGGACTGGAAAAGACAGCGGAAGGTAATCAACGAGATAATGGGTGAAGTCTCCTTGTCGGAAAAGAAGTGCTCGGCAGGAGTGCCAGTGGAGAAATCCATGAGTCGTCAACGAGTCCATTGTGCTTGAGAGAAGGTCTGAGCATATATAGAGGAGAATTTTCTCGCTTGGCTTGAGTAAAGAGCTTTGTATATCTTTTTCTACTAGATCGGGAGGTCGCGAGCTTCCTTTTTTATATCTCATTTTTGCCTATATCGAATAGTTTTATTGCGAAACGCATGAAAGAAAAATGAGAAAAAAAAAAAAAAAACATAACAAAAACGTGCTCTGCAGAGTTTATTATATCCAGCGTTATAAATTCGAGTTGGAATGACAGAGCGAAGCATCGAGAGGAATCTTAAAGACTCTTTTGCTTTCCAACCACGAACGATTTTCCCGGCTTTATTTTTTATCCCAAGCATTTCGTGAAAACAGCTGAACTTTTCTACGCTCATTATTCCCTGCAACGATCTTTCCCTTGGCTCTCCCTTTGAAACGTGTTAAGGCGCCTTAACTGACTTTTATATCGATGCATCAGGTGGCGTTATTCATTACGCCACTTTGATCTTCATCCATTGGCCCCATGAATTCCATTCGCTCTACTTTAGCGCCAATATAATCAGCAGCATTTTCCTATAGCTTTCGTTCCGACTGAAATATTGAGTGGGAATATCGCTCTTTGAATTAATTCAACACTCTATCCTGAACCAATTGTCCAATTTTTTTTCCACACTCGCATTCGAGCTCATCGATAAAACGAAACATGTTTCATCCATTTATTTACTTTCTTTCTTCCTTTCCGCCGTTGCATTCCATCGAGTAGCGCAACTTCCGAATAATCAATTATTTCAAATATTCATTTCCATCGGATGTACCAACTTCCGGAAAGGCATAAAACGGATTGCCAAGACATCGGGTCTTTGTGTAAGACTCTGTGTTGCAGAATCATGCTTTTTTTTTTCTTTTTTAATGGGAATTATAAAATTCTACATTATGTGCTGCAGGAATATTGAGTTCCATTTCTCTAACAATACGATTCGATTATCATTGAAACGTTTGTCCGCTAATTCGGCCCAATTTTTCGATTTTTTCGGAAAAACGTACGATGCTGAAGTTTTCATCGTTGGAATGCAACGGAATTCTGTTTTTTTCTTTACCACATCTCACGACTCTCACGCAATATTTAGTCAAGACCATGAAACGATATTTTTTTGAGATCCAAACACGAAATATGACGCTGAGGTTTGCAACGTTGCAATGCAACGAAATATATTTATTTATATATTAATAATTTGTTTAATTTTTAAAATAATCCCAATTTTTCGAGCCGATATATTTCTCTGGTGGTAAAAACCGTTTGTTTTATCATCGCAATTCAATTCTGAATATAAATAATGAGTTTTGGCAAAAAAAAAAACATCCGTTGCATTCCAACGATGCACGAAAGATGTCATGATTTTTCAAATTAAACAAAAAATAAATGAAAAAAAAATCTTTTTGTTGGAGCCCAACGTTGCGAACGTCAGTGTCATGAATTAAATAATTATTCCGAGGCAACTTGTCTGGTTAAAAAATAAGCCTACGAAACGAACATTCAACAAATAATTAATCACTCGCAGCCGAATTCCCTGATTACCTTACAGAATTTTCTACAAAAATGAAGGATAACAAGTGTACGAGATCGAGAGGTTGAGAGATCGAGAAATAGAAGGACAGAGACGTAGAATTATATACGCCGATAGCGAAGGGAGTTGTTAATTTTCTGATTGCGTCGCATCGATAATTCACTAAAGTTTCTCGTCTGCTATGAACGTTTTCCCCGCAAACTTGGGGCGTTGTTCAAAAAAAAGGGAATTTCCTAGAGATTTAGGGCTTCAAGAAGGTTTCCATGTTGTCAGGAAAGTGCCGATTCATGCATAAAATTTTATATGTTGACCCAAAAAAAGTTATCCTTTCGCCCTCGCGTCCTTTCACAGAAACTTTCTCATCAATCCCTGCGCACATTTATGCAAAAGAACAATCTTAACACCAGTGAACCTGTTCATTAAATAAACCAAAATAGAAACATTTAATTATTCAATTTTTATTTTCATTTTTTTCAATTTTTTCTTCATTTTTATTACTTTTATTTATTTTTTATTTATTTAAAGATTTAATTGGACTCGATTGATTCGGTTGCATGAATCTTCGTTCATCCCATCCAAATAAATCTCATCTATTCGTTCAACCACGTAACTTTATCCCGATAGCCCTTAATATTTCGGAGTAAATTGAATTTTTCATGGAACGAAGAAAAAAAAAATATACAAAATGTCAGCACACACGCCCCAGGGATCGATTGGAAATATACGAAGAGCAGCTCTTGCTAACCAGAACTTGGAAGAATTATCGGTGGCTCGGAAACTTTAAGCCACCGATATAATTATATATCGATGGCTAAAACTTTGAATTAAAAGGTTTTCCATACTGAATTTATCGAAAGTAGAAATAGCACCGAAAATATTTGCAAACTTCAAGCTAAAGCGAGTCCGGAACTGGAGCAGAGAAATAGGTGGGGAAACTGTGCATATGGAAATTTTCTCGTCGTTTGATTACAAACTCCAAAATTTAGATAACTCTCTGACTTGAGAATTCAATGAGAATCCATTTTATGAATGAAACCATGACGACCATCTTTCCCACAACCAATGTCATTTTCTTTGAATATATTCAACGAAAATTCGATCAGGCACGAACTCATAAAAAAAAAACCTTTGAAAATGTCATAAAGCGACGACATCAGCGATGAATCGCGTGAAAAGTTTTAAGTTAAAAGCATAGAAAAATTCCAAGTGATTTTGAAGTTTGCAACGTTGAGATGCAACGAAAAATAATTTTTTCCATCAATTATTCATTGAATTTTAAAAATCATGCTAATTTTTCGTGTCCATTGAATTTTTGCTCGCCAGAGAATATCGTTTTATTGTCCACATTAAATGTTTAATAATTCTTATGAGCTCAGTTGGTGAATAAAGAAAATTTCGTTGCATTGCAACGATGCAAACTTCAACACTATTAGAATTTGATAAAATTTCGTCAGCATACTCTTTACTATTAAATAAAAATATACAAATTTTTGAAGATTCATTTTCTACATAGTTTTCGAGTTATTGAACACTAGCCTTTACATGCATAAGCATAGGATTCACATATATAGGTATAACTTTTGGATGTAAAAATTCTATGATGAGAAGTTGAGTGTCGATTAATTCAGGTACTCGTAAAAAAAATGTAACGATTTTAACAGCGAGTAAATTCAGTCTCGGCTTTGTACATATATACGGTGCACTCGTCTGGACATGATGCTAAAATATTTTGAGCACGTACGTGCACTTATGTGGTATGTTTATGTGAAGGTAAAATTGGTGCAATGTTATGCACAAACGTAGTTCACTAGAACGAACAATTATTAGTGCAAGCGTGAGGGTGCAAGCTCGAACGAATAATTGGAGACGATGAAACGAGGAGCTCTTTTTTTGCGGATAGAGGTTTATACTTGCATATTTTTTCTCATACTTGAGCTCTTGGGTGCGTGCATTTAAATACATCATAGGATAGAATTTCTCGATGAGCAAACAGAACGTGCGGACACGAGCTTTGCCAGAGGCTTCCGGATGATCGAAGAGCTTCGAATATTCATTTATCGGAAATTTCAAATGATTGTAGCCTTTGTTTTCTCTCTCTCTCTCCGTCTCTCACTCTCTCTCTGGTTCTCGCACTCTCTCATGCAGTTTGCGGCAATGCCAAGTGAGCAGATATATTTGCAACGAAATATGTAAACTACTCGACTAGGAACGTGAAAATGCCACAGGATGATTGACTAGAACGTTTGTGATCGAACATGAAACAATGAGAAACAATATTTCATGATGCTGAAGTTTGCAACGTTACGATGCGACAAAATATATTTATTTATATTGAAAATTTTTAATTTTTTTAAAATGATCCGAATTTTTTGAGCCGATTCATTTTTCTGGGGGCAAAAACTGTTCGTTTTATTATCGCATTCCAATCCTGAATATAAATCATGGATTTTGGCAATAATATAAAGAATTTCGTTGCGTTCCAACGATGCAAACTTTAACGTGATGATTCAATGATGCTGAAGTTTGCAACGTTGCGATGCAACGAAATCTATTTATTTATATTGCTAATTGTTTAATTTTCAAAATGATCCGAATTTTTCCAGCCGAATTATTTTTCGGAGGGGGGGGGGGGGGGGGGGGGGGTGTTTTTTTATTGGGGTGTGGGGTTGGGAGGAGAGAAAATGTTTTTGGGGAAAAAAGTTCGTTGCATTTCAACGGTGCAAACTTCAACACGAGTATTTCGTGAAATTTTCCTAGTCTCAGTTTTTAAAAAGATAGTCGGAAAGGTCTGATGAAAATCCGGGATATTTGCGTTAAATTGTCAAATATAAATACTCTCTGATTGGTCCGAGAGGACTAAGCTATTACGTGTTTACCTGGAAGCACACGTGCGACGATACTATCTTCACAGCTTGACGGTGTCAGAGGAAGTGGGTCGAGAGGAAAAGGGGATCGGAACATATGTACGAACCACCGAAGCCGACGTGTATCTTGTTTAATTGGATCTCTAAATTAACCTGTAGCTTGCTACGTAGCGTGAAACGTCAAGTGGAGCATAAATCATTCTTTGATTTCATTGCTTCAACTTTAAACTCATACAGATGACAGATAAACTCCCAAACTTATCCTCTCGCTTGCGTGACAATTGCACGTACTGTTCAGACATATTCATTAATTCGCCATTGCGAAGACAAGTTAATAACTCATTGACGAAAGGATAATTGACATCCAAGAAGTCGTCATAATAAATATTAATGTTTTTAATCTGAGCATAGGAAAAATAAAGAAAAAAAAGCCTATTTTCAATAATGCAACGTCGTTTTTTTTTGCTTTGCCAAATCTCAATAATTCTGAAGTTTTCAACGTTGAGATGCAACGAAAAATATATATTCCATTAATTATTTATTGAATTTTAAAAATCATGCTAATTTTTCGTGTCCATTGAGTTTTTGGCTCGCCAGAGAAAATCGTTTTATTGTCTAGATCAAATATTAAATAATAATTATGAGCTCAGCTAAAGAATGAAGAAAATTCCGTTGCATTCCAACGATGCAAACTTCGAATTAACTTCAAATTAAAATCGCAAATCTTTGGCTTGATCTGTACTCCGGACGGAGAAAAAAATGGACGAAAATGGAGATTGATTGGCATCTACGTGACAACAGTTCCGTTCAAGTACATGATTGATGTTGACAATGCGAGCAATGTCAGAGCTCCAGATAGACAAAGACAAATGGAGGGGAGCTAAACAAAGAAAGAGAGTGAGAGAGAGGAGGAGAGAATGATGGATGAATGACACGACGATATTGCGCCGTTGGTGGCTGTTGACTGAGGTAGAAATTTCAGACAAGCAATTCGACGTGGCAATGAGCAATGATCGGCCGATCGATAAGCTTAGAAACTCACTCTAGCCACATTACATTCCCTGCGAATTCTCTCAATCGAACGAGACGGCGAACTTGAGTGTAAATATCCTGAAGCCTATAGGTCTTGTCGTTATATTCGCTCGATAATATCGGGAACCCACAGTTCATTAGTTCATTAGTTCGTTACGATAGTTGTTCTTACATCGATCAACTTTTTAGTTTTTATTTCCAAAATAGCAACGAAAGCAATCGACGATTATGATTGTTCAATAAATTTTCAAACGGTTCGAAAAATTATTCTGCAACTCGTCAGGCGTCTCGACAAAAAATTATTGACAACGATGGTCGAAATAAAAATGATTTAATTCGTAACTCCAGAACATTTGTCGAGGACATTCACATCTGCGAGCGATATACGAAGAAAAATCCTTGGACAATACGAGGTTGGAGTTTGCATCGTTGGAATGAAACGAAATTCCGTTTTTTTTATCAGATCCCAAGATTTTTATTCAATTTATTGGTCAGGACAATAAACCCATTCTATCTCACGATCCGAAGACAAAATTGGGACGAAAATTATTATGATTTTCAAAATTGAACGATTAATTAGTAGAAAAACGTATTTTTAGGTGGAGCTCGACGTTGCGAACTTCAGTGTCATTGGACAATTGCAGGATACGAATTCAGATGATGTTGAAGTTTGCAACGTTGGAATGCAGCAAATATTTTTTTTTTCTGCTTCGCCAAAGCTCATCATTTTAATTGAGAATTTAATTGTGATGTTAAAGACGACGTTGCAGTTCGCAACGTTGGGATTCAACGAAATTCCATTTTTCCTCGGAAAAATCTCAAGATTCTAATGCAATATTTGCCGAGGACAATAAAACGATATTTTTTGAGGCTCCAAAGAGAAAATCAATACGAAAATAGTCATGTTTTTTGAATTGAACAAATGATTAACAGAAAACCGTTTTTCTTTCTGTTTCTGTTTCCGCCTCCAGAAAAATGTATCGGTTCAAAAAATGTGGTGATTAAAAAAAAATTAAACAAACCGTCAATAAAAATGAATATTTTTCGTTGCATTTCAACGCTGCGAACTTGAGCATCATGAATTTGGACGGGGTTGATTTAGGACTGTAGGAAGGATGAATCTTTTCCTCCTGTTTGGGACGTGCCATTAAGTTTGCCAAGGGGTGACGATCATGCATCCGATAGCATGTAAAAGCTATGCGTTTGTTTGGTTGCGACTGGTGGCCAGAAGCTCCAACGATAAGTAAGAAAATGGTATATACTACGAATACACAAACATACAGAGATGGAGCCAAACAAATGGACACATATAGTTAAGGTACATAGAAGCAGGTACCATTTGGCCGTAAGCACCAAGTGAAAAGCAACTACTATTAAGTAGCGCTCTGGACCGGTGCAGCGTCATTCTCTAATCCCTCTGTCCCCACTCTTTTTATTAATGCATATATAAGCGTGTGTGCATGTACGTGTGGATATTACAAACTTATAGGAAAATATATGCAAACATAATGTGTACGTGTAAGTATGTGTGTGGGGATACTGGGATAGCAGTAGTGGTTAGGGAGGAAAAGAGGGGATGGTTGAGGCTTCATCGATTTCTTACCCCGTGCCCCAGTAACGTATTCCCCCTCCACAACCCCTCAGTACTCCCTCCTCATTCCCTCCCTTCTCGGCAGTACTACTGACCTCAACTTTGGGTGTAGCCTGTGCGTTCTTCCTCTTTCTCTCTCCCTCCCCCTCTCTCTCTCTCTCTCTCTCTCTCTCTCTCTCTCTCTCTCGCTCTCTACGCGATATATTTATGCTTGCTCACAAAGTTGCTCGTGAAGAAAACACATTTCCCCTGTTTCCTTGTTCGCCACCTTTATTCTTGGCCCGACTCTCTCTCCCGAAAGCTTCATCCCTACTTTTCAGAGTGTTCGCCGAGCGACCGATGTTTTCAATCCCGAGACTTTCGCAGCATCTTTTTATTTATATCGTTTTGGCCTCTCCGCGCAGCTTGGACGTTTGGAAAAATGGCTAAACTCTTGGCAAACTACCGATTTTAATCGGGCTATGTATATATCTATGGCGAACGCTCGCCATGGACATTCATTGACTCGGAGCTTGATTCCTCTCAAGAATTCAACTTCTTATTTCCACCGATAATGCTCCTTCGAGCGGACAACTACGCCGAATCCGCGATTGTCCGACAACGCAATTTTGCAAGTTGCATCTCTTAGCAGCATCCATATATATTTCTTTCGTTTCGGAATCCGCGAGATTAGAAAACGAGACTTCGTTACACTGAGAAAGTTCATTTATAATAAAAAAAATATATTTAGTTGATGCTTTTACTCAAACATTCATCAATTGTTATTAAATTTGTTAATGGTTGGAAAATATCTTTGTTATCACGATCAAATTTCATAGGCATAGCATTTCCTTGAAGATGATCATTTGTTCGATCGCTTTCATTTCCCTTAACTCAGTAAATGTTCAGGGTCATCAAATTCATTTCTTATCAATAAAGGTTACGTTTTATCAAATTATTCATTTATTAACTATTAAAAAATGTTTTCTCCAGACAATCTCGAGAGGCTCAAATAAATGATTCTTTAACTGTTGAAAAACATTTATTTCGACGTATCCACCTTAACATTCGTTATATAGCAATTAACAAATCCTGGTAGATATAAATAAATCCTTTTTTCGGTGTAGAGAAGCTTTTACGACGCCGCAACGTCGTAGTGAATCGGTAAGATTTCATTATTCGAATGAAATTAACGCGAGGTCGTTTATTAAAAAAACAAGAATAAGACTCAAGTGAATTTTCGCCGGATTTCAAAGCTGGCGAATCGAGGAACGCCAGACAATTCGATCTCAAGTTATTTCAAACTCGAAAGCCTGTTTACCTGTAGCGTCGCAATGCACGGGCTTGCAACCCCCTGCTGTCCGCTCGTTCCTTTGACGCGCCCCTATAAACACGACGCAATACCGCATCTCGGTATACTAAACAAATATCTAATATATTGGAGTCTATGTGATCGTATACCTAGGAGCCGTTTACATGCACACATACATATGTCTTGGCAAACACCAATATCTACATACACCTCGCGTGTATATCGCTGGGCAAACATCCAAGAAATCTGTTGAAATCCAATGAAAAACGATCAGCGGCATTCTCCCCGCGGTTAGAGGATATAAAATGGGAAAAGTCCCATTTTTTCAGCTTAAGGGGATACAGGCAATTGCCACAGACGGGATTGAAGACGTTTTTCTCTAGAATGTAGTTTTCAAACAAATCCACAGAGTTATTTCATCGTGCAAATATCGAACTTGGTAGGATATTTCTTTACCAAATTGGCAGCGTTATTTCTCGGAATGTTTGTTTATTTTATTTACTGTTTTTTTTTTCAAATCTTCTTTTACGTTCGTAAGCATTGGAGCTTTTGCCTCTACGGAGGATTTTGTAAGCTTACCGATTTTTGTACCGAATCGGTTATTCGAATGAATTGTGGGATTAAATTCCAAAATGGAGGTCATGGCAAACGCGTAAAACATTGATAAAAATAGTTTGAAGGCGAGTGATCGGTCGCTATCTCGCTACAATGGGAAAACGATTAATTTATATGTACCAGGATTTGTTAACTGCTAACAAACGTAAAGTTGGATAAAAATAAAAATAAAAGCGATCGAACAAATCATTATTTTCAAGGAAATGCTATGCCTATGAAATTTCATCGTGACAACAAAGATATTTTTTGACCATTAACAAATTTACCAACAGTTAATGAATGTTTGAGTAAAAGTACTAACTATATATATATTTTTTTATTATAAATAAACTATTTTCTCAGTGCGATTAGTCAACCGATAGCGGAGAATTTTCATTTCGAAAATTCCAGATGAGGTTCGGTGAACAGCGAAAGATAAGAATTTGAGTCTCTAAATGTGAGAAAAAATGTGGGACGGATTATTTGAAAAGGATATCTCGGGATCAAGAGGAAAACTAGAGTCAAGGAAAAACAAAGCTTGTCCGAGCATAGAAAATCAATGGGAGCGTGGTTGATACTGCATCGGTATTGGACGTGCCCTTAAGCGAAGTTTGAATCGAACATTCCTACGAAAAACGTTTATCTCGTCGACCGGACAGTATGGGGGGGTGCACGGCTGCTGGTGTATGTTGATTATAAATTATCGGATAAGCGACATTTGACGACGATTCCGAGACGTTAATTAAAAGAAGAATAAAAATAAAATAATAATCAAGATCCGACGTGAAAGTAGGAGTATTGGAAAAGAAACGTCAATATTTTTCTGCTGTTTCGATAAGCTCTGGTGAGAGTTAAGAAAACAGGTGTAGATTTAGGTTCTCGTCGAGAATAGTATTTCATCTCTCTTTTGCTCTGTCAGACGTGCTGGGTGGAGCTTCGGAGTTCACTCCATGGGCAATCAACTTCTCCGAGAAGACTGTTGTAATGCTTTGGTGAAGTATGTCGGTGGTTGATGCAACCAGCAGCACGTTGTTCTTCTTTTCCGATCCTTTTGTATTCCCTTTTTTTTATCGTATATTTTGTGCGACCTTTTGTGAGCCCAAGACACGCGCGTCTTGCTCCTTCGGTTCCTTGCGGCTGCTTTTATTTTCTCTCGTTTCACTTTTTTTTTCATGGTTTTTCTGCACTCTGGAATTTGTTGCGCGACTGAACGCGCTCACAGAGTATATACATCTCAGAAAGTAACTGAGCAAAAGACGAGAGTTTCGAAGAGGACAAGAATCCGCGACAAACATATTTTCGAGAACCTTCCACGACCATCGTCCATTAGAATATTGCTCGCCCTTAAGATATTCCGCATTCCATGAACGGACAAAACTTTTTCCCTCGTTATTTATTCTCCCGTTTTCTGTCCGAGAATAACCTGGAAACCAGCGACCTACGCACTTCCCGAAACTAAAAAGTGAAAAGTTTCATCTCATCAAATATTTCTACAGATTAACAATCAACTGCAACGAGTTTAATACTTTTTTATGCGATAAAATATCCGTCTATCGCTACGAATACTAACAGTGCAACTCCACCCTGAGAAAATAATTTATTCATAATATATATAACAATTATTTATCCTATATTATATGTAATTTAATAATATTATTTATTTATTATAACATTTATTTATAATTTATATTCGATTTATATTTATATTTAATATATATATATAATTAATCATCAGTTATATTATTAATATATATAAATATAAGTATAAATAAAGAAAAATACAATAAGAATATAATATAATAATAATAATAATCATGAACTAAAGGAAACATTCTATTTATAACAATAAAAAAAAATTTAATAAAAATAGCAAAAATATATTTAGTTGGTGCTTTCACTCAAAAATTCGTTAACTTTGACAAAATTTGTTAATGATCAAAAAATATCTTTTGCTATCACGAAGAAATTTCTTAGGCATAGCATTTCTTTGAACATAATGATTTTTTCGATCGCTTTCATTTCCCTTAACTCAGTAGATGTTCATAGTTATGAAATTCATTTGCTATCAAGAAAGGTTACGTTTTATCAAATGATTCATTTATTAATTATTAACAAATGTTTATTTCAGGCAATCGCGAGAGGCTCAAATAAATGATTAATTAACGTTTGAAAAACATTTAATTCGCCGAATCTATCATAAAATTTATGAGCAGTTAAAAAATCCTGGTGCATAAAAATTATAATCCTTTTCTTAGACATTTATTTTGCACCGTGTGATGTCATAATATGGAAATTGAATATTATCGATCGGGAGTGCCGGACCAGAAGCTGTAAGTCCATGCAGCAAGTTTTATAGGACGTTAGATAATGCGATGAAGAGAAATCCTGTGGAAACCGATAGCAAGGGCAATTACTTTAGAAACACTTTACGACAAGGAGAAAGGAAGCGGGGGAAGGAGAGCGAGAGAGATGAGAGAGAGGAGGCTCCAGAGGGAGAGCTAATCTCAATTTGCGACTGGCAGGGCGTATGCAGTATACGCGGCAACATAAAGTAGCGATTTGAGTAAAACCCACAAAAGCCAGACTTGCATCCCGTGAGTTGGATGCATCCCCGATGCTTGGTTTAGTTAATGAAGCACAAGAGAGTAGAGTCACCAGACCAAATTTAGGAAGGGAGAGAGAGAGAGAGAGAGAAATATCAAAGCACAGTTCAGAGATCAGGATCCTCTTCTCGCCACTTAGTCCTCTCCTAGCGTTCCATTTCTATGGATACCAAATACTAAGCTGACCAGTATTATCCATTACCCCAAATATATCTTCCCGGCAACCATTAACCTCCATTTACCAAATACGAGCGCTCCGGGCGTGGGAAACTAATGAATTATTACCGAGGCTAATAAACGAAAATGTAGAAGGGAAGATTGTTGTTCAGTTGATATCCCAATCAAAGTATCTCCAGTCTTTCCTCTGCCGCATATTGATTCATACCGCAAGTTTTAATGATCATTAATTCAAATTTCGTCGTCGCAGTACACCATGAATCTATTTCCCGCCAAATTGCTATGATAATTGAAGGGAATATGAGCCTGGAGTTTGCATCGACGCAATGCCACGAAATGAAAAAAAAAAAAATGATTCGTCACTTTTTCTTCGATTTTTTTTTTTCGGATCGGATTCGTAAAATCAAAAAAGTTACGAAACATTTTTTTTTCCATTTTTTCTTTATTCCGTGGCATTGCGTCGGCGCAAACTTCAGGCTCATAAGGGAATAACGATCGAAAGAGGCAGAGAAAATGCTTCTCTTGCATTTTGAATTTACTACAAGATTTTCACAAGAAAATTATTCCCTCCCGCGTTCCTTATTTTTTCACTCGACGCATTTCAATTTGATTATTATCAATTCATGCATAAAAATATTGTAAAATAACCATTTCCCATGAATCATGCGTGCTTTGCATATCAGATAGCAAGGGAAAGCTGAAAAAAAAACGTTGAAAAAAAAAACACGAACGAAAATGTGAGACTTTTTCGCCAAAACCCATCATTCATATTCAAAATTTAATTCCGATAATAAAACAAACGATTTTTGCCCCCAAAACAAATAAATCGGCTCGAAAAATTCGGATAATTTTAAAAATAAAACAAATTATCAATATAAATAAATATCGCAACGTAGCAAACTTCAGCATTATAAAAAAAGAGAAAATAACGTCGAACGAATAGATGGAATGGAGAGGAAGTATAAAAACAAAATGTGCGAGTGAAAAGAACAGATGGCGAAATGACAAGAGAAGGAAGGGGAAATGTTGAAGCTTTACACAGCTTCGAAGTTGGTACAAACTCGAGCAAGACTGCCTAAACTTTGGTGCTATCGTAAAGCCGCTCTAATAAGTTTCGAATGTATATCCCCTTTGGCGACTGAGCGACGCGAGGACATCTCCTTCTCTGTTGCACTAATTAATTATGGACCAACTTGCCACGGGAGTGGCTTAACGAGATCGGCTCTCTGTTTTACTGTAACACTTTCCTGTGCTTATCCACCGATTACTATATCGACTACCACTGAATTTAGCCACAAACTCCATGCATCTCAACAGTTAACATTCCCCTCGAAATCGCAAGAGACTCACTACAGTCTCGGGCCAAGTGAATTTGACAGCTCAGCCGTATGCTGACCCGACACTTACAAGTGCAAGGATATTGTTATCTGTATAGATGGAAAAAAATTCGCTGTGTTGGGGGTAAAAGTTGAAAAAACATTTTTTTTTTTTATTACGACCAACTCGAATCTTTCGATTCTGAATTGTTCAGGGGACGATGAATGCACTTCCAGGCTTTTATAACGATGCTGAATTTTGCAACGTTGGGATGCAACGAAAAATATTGATTTTTGTTGATGATTTGTGTTAATTTTTTTTAATTACATACATTTTTCGAGTCGATATATTTTTCTGGAGGCAAAAACCGATTATTTTATCATCGCGATTCAATTCTGAAAATAAATCATGGCTTTTGGTAAAAGGTTCATAATTACGTTGCATTTTAACGTTGAAAACTTCAACGCCATGATTTATAAATATTTATCAGCGTCTTCAAATTTCTCTTCTTTTTCGATTGTTTCAGTTACGAAATTCATTCGTATCGGAATCGCCGACAAGAACGATAATCCTCCGTACTTCGATAAAGGCCTCTACGAGGCTGAGGTAGATGAAAATGAAGACATTCAACACACTGTTCTCACCGTCACCGCCAAAGACCACGATGAGTGTAAGATTTTTATTGAATCATAAACTGTTCTCAAGAATCGACGGCACATTTTTTGCTGAAAGGATTACTAACAATAATCTTTATTTTTCCATCGTTAATAATGACTTATCTATACTACATATATTATTTATGTAAATATAAATTATAGTCATAATTTATAAATTTATAAAATAAATTTATGAAATAAATTTATAAAATAAATTTATGAAATAAATTTATAAAATAAATTTATAAAATAAATTTATAAAATAACTTATGAATTTAAATTATATTAATAACTCATATGAAGTTAATTAATATAAATTATCATCATATTTATTTTAATAATAATAATAATTTATACAATGATATAATTATATAAATATAATTTATATATAAATATTAAATATTATTTATATATGGATTTTTTATGATTAAATTTTTTTTTCTATTTATTATTTATTATTTATATATTCATATATTTATAATATATATACTAATTGAATGATGATGTAATGCAGCCTCGCGTATTCGATACGAGATTACGAGCGGTAACTTAGGGGGTGCGTTTGCGGTTAAGAATATGACCGGAGCCATTTACGTTGCGGGGTTATTGGATTACGAGACCAGGAAGAGGGTAAGTCTCCAGATTAACTTTATATCTTTTTCCATCCATCGTACAAGCTCTTATCATCACCCCAGGGAAACGAGCATATCTTGCAGATGAGGAAAAAATTCAATGAGATATTCTGCCACACATTGGAGCCCCCAAAAAAAAAAAGAAAAATAAATTTATCCGAATATCAGTAACATTATCGATGTACGCTTCTCGACTTGTAATCCAAGTCGATTTTTATCGTTATCCGTCTCTACTGGAGGTGTTTTAAAAAAAAACGGAATTTTTTTTTTTTCCTCGAATTTAATTTTTTTTTTTTTTTGAATTTTTAGTACGAACTCAAATTGACCGCCTCGGACAACCTGAAAGAAAATTTCACCATCGTAGTTATTCACGTAAAGGATGTAAACGACAATCCTCCTGTATTCGAAAGGCCTACGTACCGAGCTCAGATCACTGAGGAAGACGACAGGAACCTACCAAAGCGTATTTTACAGGTAAAACTCAAATACACAAAAAAAATCGATTTAAAAAGAAATTAATATAATTTGTGCTGAATTAAATAAAAATAAATGATTTTTCAGGTACTCGCGACAGATGGCGATAAAGACAGACCACAGAACCTCGTTTATTTCCTAACGGGGCAAGGTATTGATCCGAGCAATCCAGAAAACAGTAAATTTGATATCAATCGGACAACTGGCGAGATTTACGTACTGAAGGTTCGTAATTTTCTTCAAAATTCACATTATTACTTTTTTATTTCAATCCAATTTTTCTACTTTCTGTCGTTGACCCAATATTGTCGACCCACTAATATCCCTCTAATAAAATATCCCTCTTCCCTCCGTCAGGCACTCACCAAATGCAAATTTGCATCTCGACTTTTCAAAAATTCGTATTCCTTCGACGGGTGCATGAAATTAATCTTGGAACCATACTTTTTGGGGGTAAAAAATCCTGAGTAATCGATTCCAATGATTTTGAAAATGGAAAAATCATATTTTATTACGTAAAAATGGCAAAATTGAAGAAAGGAATTTTGAAAAGCTGTAATACTTGAAATTTCCGTGGGCGCAAATTTGCACCAGTGTGGTGTCTGCGGGTCAAATATCATTGAAATATATTTTTACGTATATCGCAAAAGTATTTTCCGATAACATATATTTCCGCGTGGGCTGGTATCGTTGTGTATTTTATTTTTTTCTATTCCTGTTGGATTAATATTTCCTAACCGTTCCCCTCGAAATATTCTCTGGAAAAAAGTGTAAAATTTGAATGAATTTTTGTGGCAGCCATTGGACAGGGATCAGCCGAACGGTCGGCCACAATGGAGATTCACGGTGTTCGCTCAAGACGAAGGTGGCGAGGGATTAGTGGGTTACGCGGACGTGCAGGTGAATTTGAAGGATATAAACGACAACGCGCCGATATTCCCGCAGGGTATATATTACGGGAACGTGACGGAAAACGGTACAGCAGGAATGCTCGTAATGACAATGACAGCGATCGATTACGACGATCCGAACGAGGGACTGAATGCGAAGCTCATGTATTCGATCGAGAAAAATGTGATCGAAGAAGAAACGGGATCGCCGATATTCGAGATCGAGTCAGAAACTGGAGTCATAAAAACAGCTGTTTGCTGTCTAGATCGCGAGAGAACTCCCGATTATTCGATCCAAGTTGTCGCGGTGGACGGTGGCTCGCTAAAAGGCACTGGAACCGCCTCGATTAGAGTTAAAGATATAAACGATATGCCACCGCAATTTACCAAGGACGAATGGATGACCGAAGTCGATGAGACGGACGGTCTCAATTTACCGGAAATGCCAATTTTGACTGTCACTGTTCACGACGAAGACGAGACCAACAAATTCCAGTACAAAGTTCTTGAGAACAGCGGATATGGGGCGGATAAATTCACCATGGTTAGAAACAACGATGGCACTGGTTCTCTCAAAATTGTTCAGGCCCTCGACTACGAGGATCAGTTGCAAAGCAACGGCTTCCGGTTTCGTATTCAGGTCAACGACAAGGTAATGTTCATTTTTTTAATTTATCAACAGCAACATTTATCGAAATATCTAAATCGACCCCAACGTATCAAAATTCTTCCGACAATATGATGACAATTTGATTGAATTTCAATTTTCATTATTATTTGAAATTTAATTAAATTTTGAATCAAATATAAAGGCAAAAAATTTTCCCATTTTTCGTCTACATGGTTGTCGACTAATTTCAGTTTACAACATGCAAATGTATCTGAATCGTATGCTCATGCAGGTAAAGTCTAGTGTTCGATAACTCGAAAACTATGTAGAAGAAAAATCTCAAAAAATGAGCCTGAAGTCTGCATCGACGCAATGCCACGGAATGAAAAAAAAAAAAAAAATGATTCGTCACTTTTTTCCGATTTTTTTTCTTCTATATTGCCTCTTGCCTTTTTTAGACTGCACCAATGGATTCGTGAAATAAAAAAGTGACGAATCATTTATTTATTTATTTATTTAATTTCTTAATTTCGTGGCTTTGGGTCGATGCAAACTTCAGGCTCATCGTATATCCACGTTCAATACTAAAGAGTGTGTTCTCAAAATTTCATCAAATTCTAATAATTTCGGAGTTTTCTATAATTTTAACATAACATTGTATGATTCTTGAGTTTGCACAACGTTGAGATGCATGGAAAAATATTGTTTTCCATAAACTATTTATTGTCTTTTAAAAATCATGCTAATCTTTCGTGTCCATTGAGTTTTTGGCTCGCCAGAGAAGATCGTTTTATTGTCAAGATAAAATATTAAATAATAATCATGAGCTCAGCTAAAGAAAAATAAAATGAAATGATTTTGTTGCAGGGAGAAGATAACGACAATGACAAGTACCACGTGGCATTTTCATGGGTGGTAGTAAAGCTTCGTGACATAAATGACAACAAGCCACAATTTGAGACAGCAAACATAGAGACATCGGTATTGGAGGACGCGTCTGTAGGCAACATTTTGGAAACATTTAAAGCGACGGATCCGGATCAAGGTGGAAAGAGCAAAGTTTCGTACTCGATAGACCGGAGTTCGGACAGGAAGCGTCAATTTTTCATAAACGAAAATGGCACCGTATCGATTCAACGTAGTCTTGACCGTGAAGAAACGTCGCGACATCAGGTCAAAATATTGGCGATCGATGATGGAATTCCACCGAAAACAGCAACCGCCACTCTGACCGTTGTAGTCCAAGATATAAACGACAATGCGCCTAGATTCCTCAAAGACTATCGACCAGTGTTGCCTGAATACGCGCCTCCTCGGAGAGTCGTTGAAATTCTTGCAACCGACGATGACGATCGTTCCAAGAGCAATGGACCACCTTTCACATTCCGAATGGATCCCAACGCTGAGGACGCCATTAGAGCAAGTTTCAAAGTCGAAAGTGATAACAGTGAGTAATGTCATTTTCCTCGGACAACTATTCAGTCGTAACGCGAAAATTCATCCAAATATTCAGTCGATTCTTTGATTGAGAATTTCATTTCGATTTCATTTTTTTTTTTTCCTTGCAGAGGGTGCCAACGGTGACGGAATGGCAATTGTTTCCTCACTCAGGTCGTTCGATCGAGAACGTCAGAAAGAATATCTCATCCCAATAATCATCAAAGATTCGGGAACGCCATTAATGGCGGGGACTAGCACACTCACAGTCGTTATCGGTGATGATAACGACAATAAAATGCAGCCTGGATCTAAGGATATATTTGTGTACAATTATGCGGTTAGTATCTAATTAACCTTAAAATTGGTTAATTAATTAATCAATTAAACAAAATTAAATTTATTTAATTGATTAATTAAAACTTAATTGACTAAACTAATCATTTAAATTTGGATTGATTAAATTGATTAATATTAAATTGATCAAATTAATCGAATTAAAATTAATTCATTATTAATGATTCAAAGTAAATCAGTAATTGGGTCAATCTGACCCAGAGGGTTTTTCGAATCCTTGTATTCCGATAAATATTCATTTTTCGTTTGTTTTTTTTTTTTTACAAAAACTTGTTTTGTTGTGGGTTATTCATTTTTCATGGCTCCAAATTTATTTCTTGAAGAAAACGAACATTAATTGCCAAGGGATTGGCAAAAAATAGCAAATAATCAGTGACAGAAAATTGGTGGGGTCAAATCGACCGAGTAGGCACTCGGAGGGTTGAAATTCGATAAAATGGACTGATATCTGGTCCGATTAAAAAATAGCCGGTGTTTCTAATTCAGCTTTTCGAGTTCGATGAAATTCTGCATTTCGAAAAAAACTCATAAATTCCAACAAAAATTCAATCAACAGTTGCGACGATAAAAATTTTCTTAATTAGAAGTCCCTAGTGAATTTTTTTCATCGTGAAAATTGCCTCGAAATGAGATGAAAGCGAAAATCGGTTTGTGGACGGAAAAGAATGTGAGATTCTTTATTTACATTTTCAGGGTCAATCGCCGGATACCGAGATCGGTAGAGTCTATGTTTACGATCTCGACGACTGGGACCTGCCGGATAAAAAATTCTATTGGGAAGGACTGGAGCACGCGCAGTTCAAACTGGACGACGATACGGGCATGATATCTATGAAATCTGGCACCCACGACGGCAGATATCATTTACGATTTAAAGTTTATGACAGGAAACACACGCAGACTGATGTTCCGGCAAATGTCACGGTGACGGTTAAAACTATACCTCACGAGGCAGTTCTCAATTCCGGTTCAGTTCGAATATCCGGAATAACTGACGAAGATTTCATACGCGTATGGAATTACAAGGTAACTTGAAAGAAAAAAACGACATTGAAGTTTGCATCGTTGGAATGCAACAAAAAATATTAAATTCGCTCATCATTTTCTTGTATTTTTTAAATGGTCGTAAAATTTCTTTGACATTTTATTTTTCATTTTCAAAAATTGTCGTAGACCTACACTCCAGTTTTATTTTTCGCTCTGCTTTCGAAGTTATATAATTAATTTACTAATTCCGTTGCATTGCAACGATGAAAACTTCAACATCATAATAAAAAAATACGTTTTTACTAGCTCTTCGTTGACACACTGGGTCAAATTGACCCGGAGATAATAAATACATCAGATGCAATTATTTTTCATCATAAAAGAAACGGTGATTTCTTTCTTTTATCGCTTTATCGTCCAGGCCAAATATTGCAGAATAATAACGATCCCTGCTCGAGAAAAAACAGAATTTCGTTCGATTCCAACGATACAAACTTCAACATGATCATTTTTCATGGAGAAACATTTTTTTGGATTTTTCAGTCGGAGGAACTAACAAGAAGCAAAGCCGATTTATTCAGAGACAAATTGGCTAAATTGTTAGATATCGCTCGAGACAACGTCGACGTTTTCAGCGTACAATTGAGAAGGAAACATCCACCACTGACAGACGTCAGATTCGCAGCTCATGGTTCGCCCTATTACAAGCCTGTTCGATTGAACGGCATTGTTCTAATGCATCGAGAAGAGGTCAGTAGACTCGTCGACGATATTCACGATTTTGAGGAAAAAATAATCGTTGGAAATAAATTATTTCGTTCCGGGCGAATTAATTATTTGGCTGAAGATGAAAATGCGATTTTTTATCAAATTTCCAGATCGAAAAGGACGTAGGAATAAACATTACGATGGTGGGAATCGACGAGTGTTTTTACGAGAACGAAATGTGCGAGGGCAGTTGTACAAATGTATTGGACATAAACAATTTACCGTACATGGTCAACGCCAACAGAACAGCATTGGTCGGAGTCAGGGTTGATGTCATGGCGCAATGTACTTGTGGGGCGCGCAATTTCACAACCAGTGAATCGTGCAGGAACAGTCCATGCTATAACGGAGGCCGCTGCACGGAAAACCGATTTGGACTCACGTGAGTTTTGAATTCGTACGATACTAAAGTTTGCAGCGTTGGAAAAAACGAAAAATTTATTTTTCAATCATTATTTCGATAATTAGTCTACTTTTTCCATTCTTTTTTAGTAAATGTTCTTTTTTTTATTTTTTATTTTTTATTTTCATACTATTTTTATTTATTTTTTATTTATTTTTATTTTTTCTTTTTTAGTAAATTTTCGTTGCATTTCAACGTTGCGAACTTCAACATGGGGTTATTCTTTTCCATAACGCGTCCCCCACTCCTGTTCTTTTGTTTTGGTATTTTGAAAATAACCGTTTCGGATGTTGCCTAATTTTTTTATATTATTTTTTATTAGCACACCAAGCATCCCCACGATTTATTTTTCTCGAGCAAAGTTCAATGATTAGTAGAGACCGATCGTACGTCACTATGTAACGAAGCCGCAACCCTCGTATTTCACACTTTTATTTATCATTTGTTTTTGTCGAAAGGTTAGGAAATTTAAAAACACTTCACTGCACTCAAAAATATTTTTATTCGTCGACGATAAAGTAGAATCCTATCACCTTCGTTCTGAATATTTCGTTCACACAGTTAATTCCACACGTATCAACAAACGGTTAAGCGAAACATTAACTTGGCCGTGCGAGGCCCGACTGAATAGACTCTGCTAACTCAGCTCACTGTCCGGCGCTCGCTCGGTCCCCCCTCTACCCTCCCCACCCCTCGATCGTTGAGCCAGCTTGGTCAGCACGTAAACATGTCCTCGACACCTCGCTACGAAGCACGAGCAACCTGCTGAACGCGTCAAATGTAAACAAACCGAACACGTTCGTCAAGTAAATTCACTCCGATGCACAAGATTTCAGTCCTCAAAAAAATTTAAATTGTAAAACAATTGTAAAACACTGACAATTGTAAAATAATTGACGTTGAATTTTTCGACGGCTATTCGAATAATTCGAGTTATTTATTCATCAACGAGATTTGCATCGATTGCAAAGCTCCGATACCAGCGTTCGTAATTATCCTAACCTCCTGGCGTGACAAAAATTCCTGAATCTTCGCCATTCCACCACCGGACGACTCTCAACTGATTGTTATCTGGGAAAAAATCAAAATCATGACTTTCGGTAACTTTTTACCGAGATTTGAAAAATTTAGACCATTTGGATTCAGTTATCGTGGCTCTCCTTCGATTCTGTCAAAATGAGCATAGAAAATAAGGGCCGAATAATGAAAGGGTAAATTTTTGATCACGAATTCTGTAACTGAGTTAATGTTTTTTCTTTGTCCAGATGTCAATGTCCAGCTGGCTACAATGGTCCACGATGTCAACAGACTGCTCGAAGTTTCAAGGGCAACGGTTGGGCGTGGTATCCAGCCCTGGAAATGTGTGACAACAGCCATTTGAGCTTTGAGTTTATAACTCGAAAATCTGATGGTTTATTGTTGTACAATGGACCGATCGTGCCCCCAGAATCCGACGAAATAATGGTGTCTGGTAAGAAAAAATAAGAAAAAAATAACAAATATGAATTTTTGTTATATTTTCATTAATTAAAAGTTTATCCACATTTCTTAGCTTCCTGATTGTTAATAATGATGGATAATTATTAATTAATGGAAATGTGACTTTTATAGACTTTATCTCGGTGGAGCTCGACCGTGGAATCCCGAGATTGCTCATAGACTTCGGATCCGGAACGTTAGAGTTGAAGGTCAAGACGAAACGACCTCTGGATGATGGAGAATGGCACAGGCTCGATATATTCTGGACAACGGAGGTTGGTCCTTTTTTTTCAACGATTTAGATCATTAGCTTTTTTTTATTTCATGCTTCCTCACGGAGTGTGACAGTGAATTTTTTTTTTCCAAGATTTCAATGTCGATGTGCTCAAAATGTCCCAAAACATCGAAAAATCATATCTAGAAAAAAAGTCCGGATGCGTGTGTGTGTTTGTATATGTTCTGGTACTGTAAAATTCAAACGTCTATAACTCGAGAACAGTTTGAGCTACAGGGCTCCCGTTTTGCAGAGATGTTGAACCATCCAAGCTTTTCATTTTCTCAGGATTTAGCCGGAATTGCTAGAAAAATACGAATTTTACAGCATTTTGAAATTTTCAAAAAAAACTTGTCGACACTCTAATTTCCACAAATTTTCAGATTAATTGCTAATTTTTTTTTTTATAAATAAAGTATCATAATAGGGATGTTGGTATTGAATTTGAGGAATATCGGTCGAACAATTCGAATTTAATAATCTTTCGAATTTTACAGTACTCTGGGATTTTTGAAAAATCGTCGAATCGCGTTAATTCCTGCAAATATTGTAAAATATTTAAAAAAATGATGAATACGAAAAGTATAATAATAATAAATTTATTGAAAAATAATAATGAGAAATAAATAAACAATAAATAAATAATACTAAATAATGAATAATAAAAAAATATATAAAATAAGTTTGTGCCACCTCTTTACTTTCCAAAAAAGTGGTAAACGTTGCATCATTTTTGAATTTAATTTTGTTGGTCAGTGTTGATGGGAAAGGTCTCAATAAAAAATTGTTCTTTTTTTTTTCGTTAATTTGACAGACCGTCAAGCTGATCGTGGATTTCTGTAAATCAGCCGAGATCTCGGAATCGGAAGATGGCACAGCGCCACAGTTCAACGACTCGACTTGTCAAGCTCAAGGGACAGTTCCCCCTTTCAACGAATACTTGAACGTGAATGCACCGTTGCAAATCGGTGGCTTGTACTACGAGCAGTTCGACCCGAGCAACTATAAATGGAAGTCGATGCCCTTTGGCAAGGGTTTCGACGGCTGCATAAAAAATCTTTTCCACAACAGCAAACTCTACGATCTCGCTCATCCTGGATTGTCCAGGCACAGCGTCGCCGGTTGCCCCCAAACCGATGACATTTGCAACAACCAAGAATCAACCTTCCGCTGCTGGGAACATGGCACCTGCGTCGGTAGCTTCACCGAAGCCAGATGTCAGTGCAATCCCGGATGGACCGGACCCGGATGCATGGCCCCTACTGTCCCAACCACTTTCAAACAACACAGCTATGTCAAATACGCTCTGAGCTTCGAACCTGATAAATATTCTACACAGATACAACTGCGATTCAGAACCCGCGAAAATCGGGGCGAATTGTTCCGGGTCAGCGATCAGCACAACAGGGAGTACGCGATACTTGAGGTTCGTTATCCATTCGACGATCTTGCCTCGTGAACAGATCATAGTGAATTTTGTATTCTTGACACATAATATTCATTATTCTGATAATAAATGGACCTGCTAACATTTTTTTACTTTATTCAGTTTCCGGTAAACGTTTCCAGTTTCGTGTTGACAAATGCTGCATTTAATTTTGTCCTTTGCTTCGATAATAATGAGTTTCAGTTGCGCGTCAAATTATTCGACAACTATGTAGACGAAAAATATGAAAAAAAATCGTGTCATCGTATTCGATGCTGAAGAACATTATAACCAAATTTTATTTAATTCTCATCCGATTGTCACGTGTAGCCAACTTTCTTAAAAGACATTTGTCAAATTTTTGCTTACCGTTGCAAAGATTTCGATCGTACGTTTTATCGTTTTATTCACGTTGCATTTTGACCTCGCAGATCACCGACAGCAGACTCCAATTCAGATATAATCTGAACAGTCTGAGGACAGAGGAGAAGGATATTTGGCTGTCAGCGATTGCTGTCAACGACGGGCAATGGCACACGGTCAGAGTATCGAGATACGGATCAGCTGCGACCCTGGAATTGGACGGTGGTGAGGGACGCCGTTTCAACGAAACTTTTTCCTTCGAGGGACATCAGTGGCTCATGGTTGATAAGCAGGAGGGAGTTTATGCCGGTGGCAAAGCCGAATACACCGGGGTCAGAACCTTCGAAGTCTATGCCGATTATCACAAAGGTGAGACTTATTTTCTGCGAGTTGAAAATCAACTGTCAAAGGGCAAAAATTGTCCAAAAGTTTTGGGGAATTTGCGGTCCCAAAAACTCCAGGAGGTTGGATAACGCTAAGTTGAATTTAAATTTAAATAAATGAATTGTTTCGAATTAATTCATTTCGTTTTTACTTTCAATTTTAATTCAAATTTGAATTCAAATGGAAATAATTTTAAATTTAAATAAATTTAAATTCAAATAAATTTTGATTTAAATAAATTGTAATTAAAATAATAATTGAACAAGATTTATATTTAAGTAAATCTAAATTTGAATAAATTTTAATTCAAATAAATTTGAACTTGAATAAATTATAATTCAAATAAATTTCAATTCAAATAGAAACTTTTTTTTGTCTGTAGGCTGTCTCGATGACATAAGACTCGAAGGCAAGCATTTGCCATTGCCTCCCGCAATGAACGGAACTCAATGGGGTCAGGCTACAATGGCAAGGAACCTCGAGAGGAATTGTCCGTCAAATAAAACGTGTCTGCACGTCACATGCCCTGAGCCTTTCGAATGTACCGATCTGTGGAACGAGCACGAGTGCACGTGAGTAATGGGGCAATTTTTTAATAATAATTGCTCCGCTTGAGATAAAATCTCGGTTTTTGGGGGTTCGGAAGTAAACAGAAACAAACAAAGCGCAATGGTTGACGAACTAATATTATTGCGCAGATGTGGGGAAGGAAGGATAAGATCACCGGATGGAAAAGGCTGCATGGACAAAAACGAGTGCATCGATTATCCTTGCCTAAACGGTGGACGCTGCATCAATCAAGATCCAAGATTGCGATACAGATGCATTTGCCTCGATGGATTCTGGGGCGAAAATTGCGAGCTCGTTCAAGAAGGCCAGACTCTCAAATTGAGTATGGGCGCTTTGGCAGCTATTTTGGTTTGCCTGCTCATCATTTTGGGTAAGACGAACGTTGAAATTAAAAAAATTAAATTAAATCAATAAAATTATTGAATTATTGGATTTTTATTATTGACGTGAATTAGATTTTTAATTATTAATTCAATAAAACTATCAAAATTGATTCAATTTTTTAATTTAATTGATTAATTAATTAAATTAGTTTTAAAGTTTTGAGATTTTGAGATTTTAAGATTTTTTCAAATTCAATTATTAATTAATTTATTTGTTAGTTTTTAATGAATAAATTATTCAATAATGAATTCAATATTTGGATCGGATTTTTTTTTCGACCAATCGGAAATTAATTTTTCAACAATGAACATTGTTCCGTTTTTATTTGCAGTGCTAGTCCTCGTGTTCGTCGTTTACAATAGGAGAAGAGAATCTCATATAAAGTATCCAGGCCCGGATGACGATGTACGAGAAAACATAATAAATTACGATGACGAGGGTGGTGGCGAGGACGACATGACGGCGTTCGACATAACTCCGTTACAAATACCAATCGGTGGCCCGCTGCCGGAAATGGGTGGCAAAATGGCGCCGTGCAAGTTGGCCTGTGAGTGTTTTTTACGTGGAAATGGATTCTCAAGCAAATGGAACTTTCCGGAGATCAAGAATATTAACCCGCGGACACCACACTGGTGCAAATTTGCACCCATGAAAATTTCAAGCTTTTCAAAATTCCTTTCTTCAATTTGGCCATTTTTTGTCAATAAAATTTCGTCTTTCAATTTCCAATATCATTGCAATCGATTTCTCAGGATATTTGGCCCCTAAAAAGTATGGTTCCAAGATTAATTCCATGCATTCGTCCGAGGAATATAAAGTTTTGAAAAGTCGAAGTGCAAATTTGCACCAGTGTGGTGAGTGCGTGACCTCAAAAGGAGTCTACGAGTTAAATAACTCTTAATTTTTGTCCCAGATCCGATCGGGGCGGAGCCAAACGTTGGAATGTTCATAGAGGACCACAAAAAGAGAGCGGACAATGATCCTAACGCGCCACCGTTCGATGATCTTCGGAATTACGCGTACGAGGGTGGCGGAAGTACAGCGGGCTCGCTCTCGTCATTAGCTTCCGGTGAGTCTCATTTTTTCATGAAAAAATTCATGGCGGAGGCCGTTTGAAAATTGGAAAGTTTTTTCATCAGGCACTGACGACGAACAACACGAATACGAATACCTTGGTGCTTGGGGTCCGAGATTCGATAAATTAGCCGATATGTACGGTCCTACAGAGGAGAGCGAGGAAGAGGAATAACTTAAGAATCCATCACGACGAGTGAGAGTCACGAAACACTCGACTGATAAAGACAGAGTCATCGCTTAGGGTAGGCGCCCTATAAAACCAAATAAAGGAAATATTTCGGGGCTCGGACACGGAGTTATTCTCAAAGACAAAATAATTGAAAAATTTCTCAGTGCCGGAACGTTTTTCCCTCCCCAGCATGACACCAACTGTCGCAAGACTGTCAAAAGCCCATTCCCCCGATCTCACTTTTGAGTCGACAAATAGTGAAACGAATAACGAGGATCTCTATGAGGCGGGCTGCGAAAACAAAATCAATCTCGCCTCGAACACACAATTTTAAAAAATTAAAAAAAAAAAAAAAACTGAAAAAATGCGAAATCGCGCGAAAGTATAAATACGACAAGACGACTAATCTAATGGACTAGTGAGTGTACGTTAATGAACGGAATACAAAGCCACTGCAATCGGCTGATGTAATAGGAATAATGATAATTATTATACATTAATAATATTAATATTAATAATAATAACGATATGTTCGTAATGTTTGTCGAGTCAACCGGAAAAGCCTATTGCAGCAGCTCTCGAAATATCGAAACACTCACACCACCCACACACACAACATTACGAATGCCATTAACCCGTAGACACCTCACTCCCTTTGAGGTTACGCACTCACCACACTGGTGCGAATTTCCATTTCGATTTTTCAAAACTTAGTATTTCTTCGATGAATCCATGAAATTAATCTTAAAACCATACTTTTTAGGGGTAGAATATCCCGAGTAATCGATTGCAATGATTTCATAAATTAAAAAATGAAATTTTAACTCAAAAAATTGCCAAATTAATGGGAGAAATTTTGAAACGTTGCTGCACTTGAAATTTTTGTGGGTGCAAATTTGCACTTTGACTTTTCAAAATTTTGTATGTTTTCGATGAATATATGAAATTGATCTTGAAACCATACTTTTTAGGAGTAAAATATCCCGAGTAATCGATCGCAATGATTTTAAAAATTAAAAAATTAAAATTCATTGTCGAAAAATGGTCAAATTGAAGAAAGGAATTTTAAAAACCTGTTAAACTTGAAATTTTCGTGTTTGCAAATTTGCACCAGTGTGGTGTCTACGGGTTAAAGATGTTGTATAAATTTTTCCACCTCTGTATCGTTTATTTATAACTCGAGTCCCCAACTCGAGACTCTCCATTTTAAGATGTTATTTTTAAATCCATATTTATAAATATATTTGTCATGTGCCGTTGTTACCTGTTTTTCTCTTGGCAGTGCGATGAAAAAGTACGAGAGCGATAAAGCAAGAGAGAAATATTGTATAACGATGGATTTTACACCGATAGTTAATGTTTTTACCCAAACGAAAACCAAAGATATATCAAAAAAAAAGCTGGACACAAGATTGTCCAAAAATATTGCGTTCGATTGGAGATTCCCAACGAAACAAAAATAAAAAACATTTTCCAACAGGATTTTTTGACGAGAGCATTAAACACACGAGTATTACGACATTTATTTATTGACCCAGTGGAGAAAAAGAATAATATCGTGTATTCAACTGGTAGATGAAAAAAATGGACATTTTCATTGCAAGTATTATTACGAGTTTATCAATATTATAAATGAGACAAGATTAGAGATTTGTATGTGAGAGAATATGAGCAGAAAGAAAGCCGTTAGAATGTGGGTAAATATATAAATAAATAAATATATAATTATCGAATAATTATATATGAAAATATGAATAATATTATTTCTCCGGTAATATTAATATTATTTCATCGCAATATGTCATATTCGATTATTCGAATCCTGGTGAGTGAATGGCGATCGAGGATGAGACAAGGGGATGGTGGAAAAGACGTCACACATTTTTTTTTCTCCACGATTAAGAAAAATTTTCGACTCCGAATCTTTGTTTTCCGGGCCCTGATCGAGACGACCGAGTCTCCCTTCTACGATACTCGACTCGACTGAAGTTGGAAAATTTCTCTACGGAGTATTCATAGTCAATTTACCAATAAGGGATCCTCGCGATAATGATCCTCGAATAATGGCACGAAAAGAGCACGAGGAACGAGAGATAAATAAAAGAAAAAATATTGAATAAATGAAAGAGCGTACCGAGGGCCGATGTGCGATGTAAAAAAAAAAAATGAAGAAAAACACAGATACACACGAGGGCAACGATGAAGGCCCGCGGATTAATACGTAAATATAAGAAAACAGGATACACAGAGAAAAGTAAGAAAAAATAATAATAAATAAAATAGTAGAGGGGTGAACGGTGACGAGGGCGCGGTATCGTAAATTAATATCGTATTTTTTATCATCGCATAATTATCATTATTATTATTTTATGAATTATCGTACGACGTATGCGTTTTGCGATTTGTGATATTAATTTGCGTAAGTGTAAAAAAAACAGCAACAGAGAAAAAAATTAACGAGAATTTAAAAAAACGCATTTCGCGCTCCACCAATCCCAAATTTCCTAGTCTATACTTAAGCTTATCCATAGGTGTATCTATAGAGGTCAGTCTATAGTCAAGCTCGAATTATTATTATGCTGATGTGGGCGGTGATGAACAAAAATTATACGAAGATAACTAAAAACAAATGAACAAAGAAACAAACATCTTCCTCTCTCATTCCTACCTCTCTCCCTATTTATCGTTGTCGTAAGATAATTATCCCCCACCCTGAACTACAAAATTCGACACTGAGAACGAAATTTTGTCAAAAAACGTCAATATTTTTTTTGAATACGGTGAACTAAATATTTTTTTATATCGTTTTTTAAATTTTCGTTATTTTCACAATATTTTTCATTTCTAACGAAACTGTTTGCAAAATTTACCATTGGCATGACAAATATTTACTTTTGAATGAAAATTCCTTCGGTATTTCTTGTTGCAACGAAATTTTTTTTGTTATTTAAAAAAAAAACGTTGAGTCGAACGTTTCCAACAAAATATCGACCTTTTTTAACAAAATTTTCTTCTCAGTAAACCTCATGGAGCACTACTGTTCAGACATCATTTATACATCTTGTTGATCGATGCATTTGACCCCCTTTTTTAAACGACCATTATCCATCGTTATTATTATTATTATTATTATTCTTTCGTTTTCATTTTTTTAATTCAATGTTATGATTAACGTTGTCGTATTCATTAAGGTAATATCTTCCTCCGCACGACCTACAATACCGTCCTCCCTTCAAATATTAAAAAAAAACAACAACAACAATACAGAACATATAATACGACACTTAAAAAATTACCACGACTATGCAAATTACGCGAATGCGACGATTAAGAAATAAACACACACAAAGACGTATAAGCCACTCCACGACATTTCACCCAAATTTTTTTTTATTTCTTTTCTATTTTTATGCACTACTGTACTCCATGGAAGAAATATTTACACTCGCTCTCACATTTTCATCTCGTCGCTCTTGCTTTTCGCAAGTTTTTATACGACGAAAAATAAAAAATCCCAGCATTTTTGGGAAAAGGCCTCAAACTGCATAATTACCCGTTCAACTCCCATTTCAAGTTCGCAACGTTGGGCTCCAACAAAAAATATGCTTTCTATTTATTTTTTGGTCAATTTTCAAAATCATGAGAATTTTCGTATCGATTTTTTCTTTGAATTTAAAAATAAAAAATCATTTTATTGTCTCGAATAAATATCGAATCAGAATCGTTAAATCTGGTCAAGGAAAAACAGAATCTCGTTGCATCCCAACGATGCAAACTTCCCGATCGTTCATACTCATCGAGCCATGGAGACTTTTGTATCAAGATTTCTTCACTTTGAATCATACCCTTTTATTTTTTTTTTTTTTTTGGATATCGGAGTAAAAGTCATTTCTTTAATTTCCTCGATACCATTCCGAGGTGGCAGAAATTTTTTCTTCCCGATAATTCTTCCATGGGGCTCTATATTACAAAAAAAAAATAGCAGGAAAATGAAAAATGGTCGAATTGACAGATCTAGTGAAATGACGTGGAATGCCTCATATATATATAAATATATGTATACATATATACATAAATAGAGTTGTAAGAATCGCGGAGGGGGTGAGACAGTATTTTACAAACTGGCATTAGCTCAAATGTCATAAAAGTGAATAAATAAAAAAAAACACACACACACACACACACACAGACACTGAAGCATACACAAAATTGGACATTCACACTACACAGAATAAACGAATATTCTTAATAATATTAGTAATAATAATAATAATGAATAATGAAGTGTCGGAAAAAGGGAAGAAAAGTGAAAAAAAAATCCGAGATAAAAAAAGAAATACAAATTTATTGTCGAATCCTGGTTTTTGACGCCTCGTTGCGTGTGTGCAGTGGCATTAAATGATGGAAGAATATTAAATAGTTAGATTTATCCCTGTTGTGTATGTACATTAACGGAACGTTAAACAAACGTAAGAGAGATACAAATCGTTTATCAATTATTCCATCGAGAGATCACTCGACCCAATGAAAAAATATTTAAAAATCGACCCCCCCTCCTCTATTCTCGAAGAAACTAAAAACTTACCTTCTCTCTCCGCCTATCGAGCATTTTTCTTCTCGATCTCCCTCGCGTCAAGCACCAAACAATGTATATAATGTACCAATTACGAGAGGATGAGCGAGTGTGCGAAAGAGAGAGAGAGAGAGAGAGAGAGAGAGAGAGAGAGAATGGGCGAAATGAATTTTCATGGAAAAAGAAAATAATGAAATAAAATCGAAAAAATCTCGCGATCGGAAAACGAAGAGATGTTTCTTTTTTTTGCGGCGCGTGCTCACGAAAAGCTCAGGGTGGTCCTCCATTGGTCAGACGACGACCGCAAATTTGATGGAAAAAATAAAATTTCTGAACTTTTTGATCCAGTCTCGTCGATCGAATTTTTTCAATTTTTTTTATCAACTTTTTCTTTTAGCTCTCTAATATTGATCGAGCACTTTTTGCCTACTGATACGGTTGTAATTGCATATTAATTCGGACTCTTGGCGATCGCGATTTCATCGTCCAACAACCTTAAAAATATTTGTTTTTTAATGAAAAAGAAAATTAGCCGGAACACGCGGGAAATAATGAGTTCGATATTATGGAATTTAGTCGTTTTTATTTTATTTCGTAATGAGCTCGACCAACAAATATTTCTATTGTACCAACGAACGATTTATTGTACAATTTGAAAAAAATGTTACGGTCAATGTGCATTCCTCGTGTTTCGTGTTTACTGAAAGATGAAAAAAATAAAATAAACGAATAAAAGCTCACTCGACATATCCATCAATTTTTCTGCACTGCCTAATTAATTGTTTAATCGAACAATCATGTGCTTTGATCAAGGACCGAAAGGGGGTGGATTTTGTCAGGGCCGGGCCGAGCGTTAACTCTTCGACAGTAGCAACGTGTAAACGAGAACAAACTGTGTAATGTTTTACCCCATAGAACTCATTGTTAAGGTGCAACAACTAAAAACAATGAAGATTCGAAGAAAATAGAACAGAATGACGTGACGAATCAACGTTACAAAATTTCAATCACCTTAATGTGTATATATATATGCTGCCACTGAACACTCAACATCTCATTAGTACAATTACCATATACATATTAATAAACAATCTACAGTACTATAATCGACATATGTATTATTAATTAATTGATATTAATTAACGATTAATTGTATTATTATCACTATTATCTATACCATTTGTACGTTATACTTCAGTTCGGACGAAATAAATGCCTTCTTTTTAATAAAAAATAAATAAATTTAAAATAAAACACAAAGACACCGAGACACATCGATTTTTTTGTCAATTTTCCTGTTCGAGCTACGACATTAATTTGTCAACTGCTTTACAACCTTCAGCTTGAACTTCTCCGACGTGCTCTACTACGCTTCTTCTTCTTACGACCTCTGCTATTACGAACGTTCTTGCTCATTCTTGGCAATTCGTTTGACAATCGCTTCCATATACGATCGGTCAGATAGTCGTAGAAGTAACCCCATCCACACTCACTGGGGAAGATAATAAATCTGCTTGAAGTTTGCATCGTTGGAAGGCAACGAATTTTTATTTATTGTCCAGCTAAGCTCATTGTTATTAAATATTTGATCTGGACTATAAAACGATCTTCTCTGGCGAGCCAAATACTCAATGGACCCGAAAAATTAGCATGGTTTTTCAAATTCAATAAATTATTCATGGAAAATATATATTTTCTCGCATCTCAGAGTTGTCATAATTAGTCGAGACCAGAAAATGATGTATTTTTTTTAATCCGAAGACGGAATCCATAAAAAAATTGGCATGATTTTTGAAATTGAACAAAATATTATCATCAAATATTTGATCTGGACAGTAAAATTCAATCGACACGAAAGATTAGCATTATTTTTTCAATCCAATAAATAATTAATGGAACAAATATTTTTCGTTGGATCGCATCGTTGCAAACTCGAGAATCACGATAGTAGTTTCATATAGAAAATTCCTCACACGCGCTTTCATTTTTCGGCGGCGATGAAAAATGTTTCTAAAGGGATGAAACATTTTTTCATCGCTGCTTCGGGAAAAACTTACTATAAAAGTGTCAAATCCAAAGCTTTCGTGACATGCAAAGATAGGATTAAAAATCCGAAGGTCAATAGACAACTTAAAAAAGCCATTGGTATTTTCGTAGCCATAACTATTTGGCCAGCTCCTCTTTGATCCATCCACACGAGTATCTGAGATGAAATAAATACGATTACAATTAATATGAAGCGAGCGGAGATTCATGAGAAAAATGTTGTCACACGTTACGTTGCATAGTTTTTCAGGCAAAGTTGTTAGGATGAGAACATCGATCGGTGTCCAGATGCAAGCGATCGAGAATTCGAGAAAAAAAGCTGTCGCCAGGAACTGCAATGATTGAAACCATATTGGGTCACGAAAAACAACAAAAATAGCGATCGTCCAAAACTAACCTCATAAAGGCAGAGCAGGTACGGTTTGGGTTTGCGAAAATTGGTTGGAAAAATCGACGAGTTTAGAATAATGGTGTAGACGCCAGACGCGAAGAAAAATGATGAGATTGGCGGGCCCGTTATCAGAGCTTCGCCTTCTTCGTCTTCCATCGCGTTCGCGAAACAAGTACGAAAAATAGAGATTCCCAGGGTATTGAGAATCAATGCCCAAATGGTACAAAGCAATTTGGTCATCGAAGGACAATCACATCGTCGTTCATGTCCTCGATAATTAACCTTATTCCAATGTCACGTCAAACCCTGCCCAATGATCGTCACATTTTTTTTCTCTTCGCACACTGAGAAAACGATTCATTTATATGTACCAGGATTTGGCAACTGCCAACAAATGTAAAGTTGGATACGACGAAATAAAACAGTTAATGAATTATTTATTTGAGCCTCTCGCCATTTCCTGAAAGGAACATTTGTTAATAATTAACAAATGAACCATTTGATAAAACGTTACTTTTCTTGATAGCAAATTAATTTGATGACCATAAACATTAATGAATGTTTGGGTAAAATTACTAACTAGATATATTTCTTTATTATAAATTAAAAATCTTGTCAATAGAAATAAAAATAAAATAAAAAATTATAAATTTTTTCCTGGAGGGTCACGTCACCCCTCCGTTCGGATAAATTGGTTTTTTTCCTCGTCCATTCAACAATGATCGATGAAGTTTTCTCTAATTTTACGAATTTTTTATGAAAATTTTTTACACTGAATTTGGAATAAAATGTTTTTTTTTTCTTTTTCTGACGAAAATTTCATTCAATTTTCTATCATTTGTTTGGTAGGTGGGGAGACTCGTTCGAGGAAGATAAAATGCATTTTTTTTATTGAATAAATATGAGATTCAGAAATATGAGACGGTATTAAAAGACAGGACAAAATGAAAAGAAATAAAAAGATTATTTGTCTAAAATTCTCGTGCATTTCAGGTCGCGGTCCACGCATCCAAAATAGCGTCCAAAGATTCAGTTGCGTCCAACATCCAAACGAAGGAAAGTACTGAGAGACAAAAAGCTGTGTGAACTGCAGCATCTTCGGTTGCCATGTACGATGCAAAACTCGTGAGCACAGAATAACTGTCGAGTCCCAACGTTCCGTTTAGCCACATAATCTACCATGAAAAATAATTTGGAACCCCCAATCAGACCAGTCAATTACAACGTACAACATGTTGTTTAAAATGTGGTCTTGAAATTATAATGGAACAATTACGCAGTTACAATAATAATTTCCATCGCCAATAGAAAAAGAAACAGAGTAACGGTTTTTATGATTAAAATTTTGATACCCATCGACTTGATTCTTGAGTTAGACACCATACTCCATTCATAATGGGTATCCAAATGCCACGGCTTCCCAAATTTGTTGCGAGTGCTGAGACGAGCATCTTCATAAAATAATGAATGATCATGATGAGTGAAAAATTAAAAATTGAATTTTAAAAACTGAAAATTGAAAATTAAAAATTAAAAATTAAAAGTTAAAAATTAAAAATTAAGAATCAAAGATTGAATATTAAAAATAAAAAAATTAAAATTAAAAGTTGAAAATTAAGAATTGGAAATTAAAGATTAAAAATTAATGATTAAAAATTGAAAATAAAAATAAAAAATCAAAAACAATGAATCGAAGAGGTGAAGCTATTGATTGAAATGAGCGAAATTCTCACGTCGTAAATGTATAATAATTGGGTCGGTGGTTCCTTGAGAGAGCTTGGCCAGAGTTTATACTCGGCGAGTAGACAGAGCAGCGAAAACATGAATATCAAGGATGCATAGGAAGGATCGAATGGTGGGCTGGTCTCGATGTTTTCCTCATCGAGACACAAGCCAATAATACATATTTGTCGTAAGTGCATGTACATTCCAGTCGTTACTATGACTATCCAATGGACGTTAATGCAATCGATATAATCCTTGACAACATCCATCCTCGAAACGTCCTCTTTTCTGGGTCCGAGTCTCCTGAACGACCACAATTATCGTTAAACTCAACAAAATGATTTTCGTCTTTGAAAACTCCTCTCCAAAATCACCACCAATGTTATTTACCTCAAAATTAGATTCTCTTCTATTCGTTCCCTACTTTTTTCCTAAGGACACCATACTCCTCAGCCGCACTCTCCCAACTTCGTGAACAAAGCTGTCACCCCCAAAAAATATGTCCAAACAGATATTATCAGTTTTTTAAAATCCACTGACTCGCCAATTTTCAACGACACTTCGAAATTTTTCTCGAGGTTCAAAAAATGCTGGCTTTCGCTGTCATAAGAAATGAACCCTCTGGAAGTTAGCAACGATTCCATTATACCTGCCCGATTTTCAAAATATTCATCAGCGATTTGTCGCCATGTTCGCGTCCAGGAATGATCATGAAAAAAAAAAATAGAAAAAAAATGAGCATTTTTCTTGCATAATTTTTCGTAACTTGTGGTTTCTGGTATTTTTCTGATAAAATTCGTTTGTTACTCGTCGTTTCCCAGCTCCATACGCTTTATTTTTATTTACGTGGAATTAATTTTCTCAGCCTGCTCATTCGACTTGCGTGACCTACTTCGTGTCGTTCAATCAAGCGAATCGAGAGGGGATTCATTTGATTTTTTTATTCATTCGGCCAATGGTGTGCAACGGTCAAGGATTCGCGTGAAAATACGCGAATTTTATACTGCCCGGGATTTTATATCATCAAATAGAATGGGAATTGTGGCAGACCAGCGCGAGGGTTGTAGCTGCACGAGGATAAATTGCTACACACGTCAACACTTTCTCATACATTATGCATCGCATTTGGCCGATGACTTTTGCCACCGTCAGGAGAAAAAGGAATCATTCTCACGTCTTTTTTCCCTTGTGTGGAAATTTTTCTCGTGAACTGTACGAAATCAGGATTATGTATGAGAAAACTTACGTTTCGGGTACAATTTTTTTCATTTTTAAAACATGACCAAAGCACACTGAGATAATGATGCTGAAGTTTGCAACGTTGGAATGCAACGAAATATATTTATTTATATTGATATTTTGTTTGATTTCTCAAATTACCGGAATTTTTCGAGCCGATATATTTCTCTTGGGGCAAAGACCGTTTGTTTTATCATCGCAATTCATATCTGAATATAAACAATGAGTTTTTCCAAAAAAAAAAAAGACTTTCGCTGCATTCCAACGATGCAAACTTCAACATGATATGAAAAAAAACAGTTTATTTATGAAAATAAAAAAATATTTTTTCTTGGTACTTTCACTCAAACATTCATTAATTGTTACGAATGTTTAATGGTTGTTACTAATTGTTACTACTCTCCGCGAGATTATAGAAAACGAGACTTTGTTACACTGAGAAAGTTTGTTTATAATAAAAAAAATTATATTTAGTTGCTACTTTTACTCAAACATTCATCAATTGTTATTAAATTTGGTAATGGTCGAAAAATATCTTTGTTATCACCATCAAATTTCATAGGCATTCCCTTGAAGATGAAGATTTGTTCGATCGCTTTTAATTCCCTCAACTCAGTAGATGTTTATGGTCATCATATTCATTTGCTATCAAAAAAAGGTCACGTTTTATCGGATGATTCGGTTATTAAATATTAACAAATGTTTATTTCAGACAATCGCGAGAGGCTCAAATAAATAATTCATTGACCGTTGAAAAACATTTAACTCGCCGTATCCAACTTAACATTTGTTAGCAGTTAAAAAATCCTGGTACATGTAAATAAATCGTTTTTTCAGTGCATTTTCGACCTTGTGATTTTTTTCTTCGCCGAATCGTGTTTTATCGAAACGTAAAGCCTTGTGAGCCCTAGCGATTAAGTCCATCGGCGGTACTTGTTTAATCTCATGGCTTAAATTGTAGTTTTGTCGCGTATGGAACGCAATTATAGTTCCAACATTTTCCAACGGTTAGAAAACCTTCTGCTGGCGATCGTAAAAGGACATAAAATCAAGATAACATTTGTAATTTTCGTTGACTCATGCTTTTTATATAAAATAAAAAGATGATGGTCTGTCATAAGAGAAAATGCGCCTGGCTTGTGGGAAAGTCAGCATCAAGGTGGAATGTTAACACTCAATGAGAAATGGAGGCGAAGCAACGAGGCGTACGACGACACAGGAAATTGCCCTTTGATTTTGCACCCCTTTATCCTCTTGTGCTATTGTGCTTCGAGCTTCGCCGTGTGCTCTTTATATATAACATAATGAACTTTCAATTCTCCCAGTTCTCTTTGACTAACGGCCCGTTCCTGCGATATAATCCTGTCGGGTATTCCGATCTAACGACAGACTGTTCTTGAGATGATAAAGAGAATCAAACGTCTGTAGGGAAATTGTTTTCATACATCACCATGATACAATACTTTGGTGAAGAAAATATTCATTCAATTTCTCAAAATTACTCCGAAACCCGTTTGTCACTAAATTTTAACCACACAGTCTGTTTCCCACATGTGACGGAAACTTTTCATAGTCACTGCGATGCGAGAGCATAATTCCATTTACTATAGCCCCGTGAAAATGAAATATGTCGGGAAAGCTATTTTTGAGTATACGGAACATATTTTGTCCAAAAATATATGGTGCAAATTTGCACCCACGAAAATTTCGAGTGTAACAGGTTTTTAAAATTCCTTCTTTCAATTTGGCCATTTTTCGACAATTAAATTTCATTTTCCAATTTTCACAATTATTGCAATCGATTACTCAGATCATTGTACCCCTAAAAAGTATGGTTTCAAGATTAATTTCCTGCATTCATCGAAGAAATACGAAGTTTTGAAAAGTTGAAGGGAGTGTGGTGTCTGCGGGTTAAATATATTTTGAATTTTTCCGATGTAAATGTATGAATCCGATATATATTTTAAATATGTTTTTACGTATATCGAAAAATTATTTTCCAGCAACATATATTTCCGTATGGGTTGTGTGCCCCATAAAATATATAAATTTTTCTATATACGATTGCGTAATAATTTTGAAAATGAAAAAAAAAATTTCGCCATACACGGAGGACACTCGATGTATAGAATTTTTATGTATGACGAATGAAAAGTTGAAACAATGATAATGATATCGAAGAAGATGATAGTGGCCCAATCTTCAGAATCGAACGGATAGCCTCGTAGAAAAACGAACGATAATTCTCAACGGACTATGGTTACCATGGGAACGGCACAGAATCTTTCGCGATAAAAAGAATTGCACGTTTCTCGAGCAGCGGAAAATGTAGCGAGAGGGTGGCAAGGCTCCTACAAGCTCAGGAAGAATGAAGCAAAAGTGCTCACGATTGCGCGAAAAAAAAATGGAAAAAGAAACGAGGGAAAAGGAGAAATAAGACTTTTCAAGCTCTCAGCCTCAATTTATCCTCACTTCTCGCTGTATTCACTTCTTTTATGTTCCACTTAGAAATCAAGCTGCCCACGCACTTCAAACTCCCCAGTGGGGGTTTATATCTTGCGGTAATTATGGCGAGTAGCAGACCGAGAAAAAGTCTATTGTAATCGTTCGATTAACAATCAATTGTACCATATACTATTTCTACCAAATTCACGTAAAGCATTGAAACGATCTTTCACATTAATTACTCAATTCTTATCATTATTAAAATTATTATTAGAATGAAAGAAAAATGTTTTAGTTTATCAACGATATTCATGTCTCTCGATGATAATTCCACAGTGTAACAGCAATCGATTAATTCCATTCAAATTAAGGCAATTCCGAATGTTAATGTATGTGACAAATCTGCATACATGTAAATCGTGTATTTTATCTCTCCGCATGAAACGTTTGACGTCTTACGAATACAACATGGCGACTAGAGTTCCAAATTGAGTCACACAGTCTCCGAAATTGAGAAAAAAATTGTATCGAACGTAAACAATGTCCCGTACACTGAGAAAACGATTAATTCACAAGTACCAGGATTTGTTAACTGCTAAGAAATGTTAAGTTGGATACGACGAAAACTGTTTTTTTTAAGTTAACGAATTATTTATTTGAGCCTCTCCCGATTGTCTGGAATAAACATTTGTTAATAGTTAATAAATAAATAATTTGATAAAACGTAACCTTTCCTAATTGCAAATGAATTTTATGACCATGAACATCTACTGAGTTAAGGGAAATCAAAGCGATCGAACAAATCATTATTTTTAAGGAAATGCCATGCCAATGAAATTTGAACGTGATAACAAAAATATATTTTGACCATTAACAAATTTAGTAACAGTTAATGAATGTTTGAGTAAAAGTACCAACTAAATATATTTCTTTATTATAAATAAACAGTTTTCTCAGTGTAGATGAGACTTTATATTTACGTAACTCGTACGAAATATACATGAGTGTTGGCGTATGAACTTATATCGACTTCTGCAATCAAAGGGAAGAGGTTTGACTCGATTAAGAGCCTCGAGTAGCCTGGATCCGTCGAGTAACACAATTACTCGTGTTTCTCGTCAAGTCTTCCATCATTCAATATCCCAGCTAGTTTAAACTTATACACCGTCGATCTCGCCTTCGCTCAATGGGCGAAAACTTTTAGTCAAGCTCCTTCATCCGAGCTATTAAATTTCAATTGATTTTTTTTCTCACTTTTATTTTATTTTTCTAGCCCGATGCAATGCAACCAAGTTTTCCTGCCAATTTACTCCAGTCTGAGAGACACATATACACACAAAAAGCAGAACGATCGACAAACGCGTATGATGACGAGATTTCGGTGGGGGAAATCCCGAGCAGAAACTCATAATTGCACTTTTGCACAAAACAAAAAAAAAAACGAGGAAACTTTTCACGATCGGTGAATCAACAAATCAATCCAGAATCATTGCTCTTCCCAATCATTTCCTTGCTTCGAACCTGCGGCACAATACAACGAAAAAAAATTCTTTATTTTTTTAACATTACGAAAATCTCATCGAGAGTCCCACAGTTCAATGAAATAAAACAAAAATAAAAGAAATTCAAAAACATAAAATAAATTAGAAGAAAAAAAATTTGATAAAAAAAAAATTAAAGAAATAAAAAAATGAAAAAACAAAGACCGGGCAAAGCTGTTTTCCGCGTGCAGCCTCTTTTTCCCAAAAAAATGTCATACCGAAAATCGATTATAAATTTTCATCAATAATTGTTTATATATACGACGCAGATTTATGTCATAAGGATGAAAATAATGTATGAATTCCTTATCACGATAACACTATCAATCTTGTAGTGTACAACGAGCGCAGAATCTCTGAGGAAGGTGGATTGGCCCATGGGCAAGAATCCGGAGTGGATAAATGTGTTGGTAGTGGGAGAAGTACATAAAACGTGCTCGCGCGTCAAGACTCGCGGCACTGGCTCTTTGTCCACCAACAGAGGCCAGATCGCGAGTATTTTTTCGCCGCAATCTATCTCTTGGAATTCTCGAATCACGCGCACTCTATCGCTCGGTGACATTTACCATTTCGACGCAAATAAAAAAAAAACAACAACAACATTTCTTATCTCTCAAGAGTTTCCTTAACCAAACGACGTGTTACAAAGCGTGGACAAGTTAACAGTTTACGCCGAATAAACTTCCATTGAATATTCATCGCTACGGTAAGTCCACATTTATACAAACTGAGTCTCTGTTTAAATAAAAATATTACGTCAATTTTTTCATTGAACCTTCGAGACGATTTATCGTCTCGGCTTTTGAGAAATTATTATTTATGCGTATAATGCTGCATTTTTTTTTTCCAACTCGACAGCTGTGCTAAATTAATGAATGGATTCGCGTGCCGATAAACAATGTCACGACGTATGTCGAATAAATATTTGCTTTGATTCGTTAGTTGAAAACATTTTTTTTTTTTTTTTTTTTTTTTTTTTTTTTTTTTTTTTTTTTTTTTTTTTTTTTTTTTTTTTTTTTTTTTTTTTTTTTTTTTTTTTTTTTTAAACGGTCCAAATTAACGTTTATTAGCTTGCAGTGATTACGAAACTGTTATGCCTTGAAATTGAGGAAGAGTTAGGAAAGAGTTTGCCGGCTCCCTATCTTTCATTCTTGTCACGATTAAACCACTATCAATATCTCATTACGAATTAGAAAAAAAATAAATAGAAGATCAGCTCGAACACACTGAATACGAGCGGTGTACAATTTCTGAAGGTTTCACATCCTGGTTTGGATGGATTTGAAACATTCCCTTTCACCGTCACACATAATACTCAAGGGTACGGGTGGACCAGAATCAAAACACGATTTATTCAACTCTCGCTGTTTTGTAGCCACGCCGTTTAAAGAACTCAATTACATGATATTCCAAGCGAAAATTGCTAAAACTATGAATTATGATCTTCGATTTCTTCGCTCAGGTCATTGAAAAATAAAAGTCAACCACTAAAAAACGCTCCGGTTTGTTCAAATTTTCGTTATACTGGGAAAACGATTTATTCATATACCGAAAATTTTTAACTGCTGACAAATGTTAAGTTGAGTACCGCGAAATAAATGTTTTTTAATAGTTGATGAATTATTTATTTGAGCCTCTCGCGATTCTCTGAAATAAACATTTGTTAATAGTTAATAAGTGAATAATTTGATAAAACGTAATCTTTCTTCTTACGAATGAATTTGATGACCAAAAACATTTACTCAGTTAAGAGAAATAAAAGCGATCGAACAAATCATTGTCTTCAAGGAAATGCTATGCCTATGAAATTTGATCGTAATAACTAAGATTTTTTTGACAATTAACAAATTTTGTAACCGTTAATGAATGTTTAAATAAAAGTACCAACTAAATATATTTTTTTATTATAAATAAACTGTTTCTTCAGTGCATGAAGTATAATTCAAAATTTCGACGCTCAGGTAATTAAAAAATAAAAGTTAACCAGTCAAAAACACTCAAATTTGTTCAACTTGTCATTACACTTTTATAGCGCAAGAGACACGATTAAATGTTGGTGCTAAAATGTATAAATTAGAAAAAAGTCTTAATCGGCATAAGTTCAAGGAAATATATTTCGTTCAGAATCTCATTTCGTAGATTACAAAACTAGAAACCATCGTTAATTCTTAGTCAATTCGATATTAGGTTCTTGTAAGGTGATCGATGTGTTTTGCATTTATTGAGAAACATCAAAACTATTTTTAGTGGCTTAGTAGTTTAGTAACTACTTTTATTATTTTTTTAATTTTTGAATGCATTAGGCAGAGGTGTTAATTACAGCAGTCACATTTCCAAGTATTCGTCGTGCTTCTGTGTCTAGATGGTTATTGTTCGTGTTACATAGAATGTGACGTTCACTACGATCAAAGGAAACTCCCTCAATTATAGTAATGAGTACTTCACGAGACTATAATGACAACTTTCCAACGTAAACATGACAATGACATTGAATGATTAAATTCAAGAAATCACATGGATACTGTAATAATCTAGTATCGAAACTGTTTTTATTTCATTCGTTCTATTTCTTTTTCCTCCATGAAGTAAAAAATGATAAATCCATGACTTAGGAATCGAATAATTCTGAATGACCAAATTTTTGGATGAATTTTTTGTGCACATGAAACGGAGGCTCGCAAAATTACGAAGCTCCGAGAGGAAAAGGAAAAAAGTAAAAAATGGAATGGCAATGCCAAGAAACAATAAAACTATCAGTGATCCCCATTACCCCCCCATACTGTGACTGCTACTTCTTTCGATAATGACAACACGTAGATGCGTTTGGCATTCGCTGATGACGCTCAGGGATTTCCGCGAAGATTTACGGAGAAAGCAAGAAATATTCATATTTCATGGGGGAATCCCGCACCATATTCTTTTGCGTGACGCTCATCGCCTTTTTCCACGACGAAATAAAAATCGACCTACACTCGGGTGGACATTTTTTGTCGTCATTTTTTAATAGCCTGTTTTTTAAAGCAACATTTTTGTGGCAAATTTTTGTGCTCATTAAAAAAGAAGAATATTTTCAGATTCGGAGTTAAAAAAAACAAACGCGCGAGATAAATACATGATCAAATCTAACGACGTCGAAGACGTTTCTGTCGGCTCAATTATTTATACTTTACGACCTCGGATCTCGTCCTCAAAGTCCTTAACCCATCTTTTCCTTTCCTGATCGAAAAGATTAGCACCGCGCATTTGGATGGGGAGTTGAATCATGTCCATAGATCCAGAACTATGCAGGCACGTAATAAATAATAACAGCAGATAATTGTGGCGTTTGAAGTCAGATAGAAAGAGAGAGAGAGAGAAGGTGGGACGAAGAAACTTGACAGAAAGGCCAACAGCACTGGAGCAAAAAGGAGCGAATAAGAGAACAAAGATGATTAACAAACATGACAAAGGAGAACGATATCAGCTTGTGTTCTTTATACATTAAGATCGCATCATAAAGAGGTATATAAAAGAGGGGAAATCCTCCGAAAGAACGAAAGCAAAAAATGGACACATGTGAAGAAATTGAAAGAATTAAGTCAAACAGAACAAAATTGACAAATCGAGAGTACATAATTTCATGATACTGAAGTTTACAATGTTGGAATGCAACGAAATATATTTATTGCTATTGATAATGTGTTTAATTTTCAAAATGATTCGAATTTTTCGAGCCGATATATTTTACGAAATATATTTGTTTATATTCATAATTTCTTCAATTTTTAAAATGATCCAAATTTTTCTAGCCGATATATTTTTCTGGGGGCAAAAACCGTTTGTTTTATCATTGCAATTCAATCCTGAATATAAATAATTGATTTTGGCAAAAAAAAAAAAGAATTTCGTTGCATTCCAACGATGCAAACTTCCACATGATATAATTTCGATATAAATAGAAAAAACTTATGGAGAAAGAAAGAGCGAGAGAAGTAAACGTTAAAAGAGCGAAGTATTTACTGGTTGAGATAAATGAGTCATGGTCATTGCTCTTTCCCTCGAGAACGTCAGCTCCTCTTACTTTTTTCCCTTTTTTCTTACGTAAGAAAGACCCGGACAACGCGGCGGTCACCCATAACATACATTTGCCAATCCCCCACGATTCGCTCGCTGTTTCTTACGCGCATACAAACATACGATTTGACCACGCTCGCTTTCTGGCACTCGCACGCTTACCATGCAAAGGTTTCCCCTCCAGCAAAAAAAACCCTCACCTAGTCACGTCTCACTTCTCACTAGTCCTCACTCACTATGTCGTTAACACACTAAAGAATCACGTTTACAACCTTGTCGTCTACCGTAGCTTTGCACATTTATGACGTTACAGACTGACCCGATCACCTCCCACTCCTTCATCACATTTTTTAGTCGGACGCAATCTTTGATGTTTCTCCGCTCATGATGCATTCTCCAGACCGACAATAAAAAAAAAAAAAAAAAAAAAGTTTATTTATAATAAAGAAATATATTTAATTGGTACTTTTACTCAAACATTAATTAACTGTCACTAAATTTGTTAATGGTCAAAAAATATCTTTGTTATCACGATCAAATTTCATAGGCATAACATTTCCTTGGAAATACAGATTTTTTCGAATGACCTTGAAGTTCGCAATGTTGAGGTCCAACGAAAAATCCATTTTTCTATTAACTTTTCGTTCAATTTCAAAAACTATGACAATTTTCGTATCGATTTTCTTTTTGGATCTTTAAAAAATATCGTTTTATTATTTTGATCAAATATTAAATGAGAAATCGGGGAATCTGGCCAAGAAAAAACAGAATTTCGTTGCATTCGATTTTTTTTTTTCGATTGCTTTTATTCCCCCTAACTCAGTAGATGTTTATGATCATCGAATTCATTTGATATCAACAAAGGTTACGTTCCATTAAATGATTCATTTATTAATTATTAACAAATATTTATTTCAGACAATCGCGAGAGGCTCAAATAAATGATTAACTGTTCAAAAACATTTATTTCGCTGTTTCCAACTTTACATTTGTTGGCAGTTAACAAATCCTGGTGCATATAAATAAATCGTTTTTTCAGTGGACGATTCACGAGAAAAACACACTCAATTAAAAGGCTATACATTAGAACGCACGATCGAAGTGTACAATGATTCATAATCTCGATGTCATTGAACGCCAATGATTTTCAATGAATTAATAGACCAGAAAGATTTTGAAATGATTAAATCGGTAATAAATTCAATGATACTTCTTCGCGCGCTATCCTTTATGATTTTTCAATGGAATAATCGACCCCGACCTATCGCCCATCACCTCATGAAATAATTCATCACACCTAATAGGCGTTAAAACTAAGTTCGTTGCTAAGTTCGTTCTTATGAAATTTGGCATTGCTACAAACGTTTCCCAATCAACCTTGTGCATGTTAAAACCTTTCGTTACTAAAACCACCTTCCTACAATGCCATTCGGTATTGCAACATCGTGGATATTAATCCAGTCACCGTAAATCGATTGCGCTCGATCATGCAGCCACCAAGCTATTACTTTTTTTCTCGCCATATTTTTCCTCAATTTTTATCGACATTGTGACAATTGTAATCTTCGCTCAATACGATATTACAAAGAAATTCCGAGCGCTCGGAGTTGCACAGGAAAAAAGAATCCTGCGATCGTAATTTTCGAAAAAAAAAAAAAAAAACATGCTCAAGTTTGCAACGAAATTTCGTTTTTCATCGGACAAATCTCAAGATTCTTATGCAATATTTAGCGAGGATAATAAAACGATATTTTTTTAGGCTCCAAAAAAAAAATCGGTACGAAAATTTTCATGGTATTCCAAATTCAACAAATAATTAACAGCAAAGTGTTTTTTTTTTTTCGTTGGACCCCAACGTTGCAAACTTCAGGGTCTTAAAAAATCATAAATTGATTGATATTCTGCATCGCAATCCGTCGTTGTCCTCGTTGTAATTTGAGTATTAACAAAAATTTAAGATTTTTGTTTTATTTTTATTTAAAGACTTCACTAGCAATGGATCCAAAGAGCTTCAAAGATTTCGCGAAGGAAATGGCGGATTTCATAACCAATTATCTGGAGAACATTCGTGATCGGTGAGTGTGGGAATAAATATAAGAACTCGGGACGATAATTGTCACCCAGTCAAGACGTCAAGTGGATTTTTAGATCAAGGCTAATCGTAGGAATGGTCCTTATGCCTGGGGCTACATCCATACTGGTCGATCCAACAATGAAAAAACACGATTGTCCAGTAATTGACCAAAGCACAATGATCCAATTTACGGACGACGGACAGTTTTTCTCGATCGTTTTGCCGTGATCTTTTTTTAAATGATACAAATCTCTGAATGAAAATTCCTCTAATTCCTTACGTTCTTCAATCGTTGAGAAATTAATTTTCATTCCCAGATTCGATATGAAAAAGGCATGAAACGAATTTTCTGATTTTAGGCGAGTTTTGCCGACCGTTGAGCCTGGATACATGCAACCATTGCTCCCATCGGAAGCTCCTCAAACGCCAGAAAAATGGCAAGACGTGATGGCAGACATCGAACGAGTTATTATGCCAGGTGTAAGTTCCAAGAGACACATGACAGAATAAACAGTCGAAAAAAGTGTTAAGTTATTGTGCAAAAAAACTTCGGACCCGATTCAATGAATTATGGCCCAGTTTCAGACAATCCACAGTGTCCGAATAATTATTAATGATGTACCAAAACAATAAAAGAATTCAAATGAATAATTACTCACTTTATGCACGTCTGTGTTTTTTTGCTCGTTCAGCTTGATCGAAAAATACAAGGGGAAAATAATACATTGAATCAAATGCTACGATGTATTATTTAAACGATAATTCCAATCAAGTTGATTACACAACCATAAAAAAGATTTATTAAAAATCAATCAAATGAATTCGAGTGGGAGAAATTTATTAATTTAAATACCAACCTAATAGACATTTATTCGACTCAAATAATTTTATTTATTCAACATGGAAATCTTCTGAATTATTCAAAATAAATATAAATTTTATTTGAACGTCATACATATGTTATTTATTTTAAACAACATGTTTATTGAAATAAAATTTTATATTCATTAAAAATGAAGCTCGTTTTTTTGAACAATATAAATATTTCTTGGGATCCCATGAATAAGTATCGAATTCAAAGAAGTTTTTCGTAAATATACTCTTTCATTACTTTTTAATAAATCTTTTTCTGGGTGCAACTTTTGTCGGTTCGTTGAATTTTTTAATTTTATGATTTGTAATATGAATTCAACAGGTTACTCACTGGCACAGTCCGAAATTTCACGCTTACTTTCCAACCGCTCAATCGTATCCGGCGATCGTTGCTGACATGTTGAGCGGAGCAATCGCCTGCATTGGATTTACTTGGGTACGGAAAAAAATGGAATAAATGAAAAAATTCGATTTCTCAACGTAAAAAGCCGTCGAGTCAAGGACATCGATACAAATGTCATGGAATTTAAGTGAATTATTTGCACTACAGATCGCGAGCCCGGCTTGCACGGAACTCGAAGTCGTCATGCTTGATTGGCTCGGCAAAATGTTGGATCTTCCGAAAGAATTTTTAGCCTGCAGTGGTGGAAAGGGCGGGGGCGTTATTCAGGTACTTATCCAAATATTTTGTATGGAAATTACACGGTGCTACAAATACATATGAATTGCTCTGAGAAATAAAACATTTGGTGTAAAACGAACTCTTCTTGCGCGCCAATACAAAAATCCTTTTCGCTAATTATTCGTTTCTCAAATTAAATGATTGATCATCATGGAAAACATTAATTTTCATAATTCTCAAGTCATTCAGAATTGTTTCCATTTAACAATTAGGAGTTCACGCATAATTGTCAATTTCTTAGGGAACAGCGAGTGAAGCGACTCTCGTTGCTCTCTTAGGTGCCAAGGCACGAAAGATTCGTGAAGTAAAAGAAGAACATCCGGACTGGAAGGACCACGAAATAGTTGGGAAATTAGTAGCGTACGGTTCATGTAAGTTTTCCTTTTTCATTCTCTTTTTTTCGTACACTGAGAAAACAGTTTATTTATAATGAAGAAACATATTTAGTAGGAACTCAAACATTCATTAACTGTTAATAAATTTGTTAACGGTCAAAAAATATCTTTTTTATCACGATGAAATTTCATAGGCATAGAATTTCCTTGAAAATAATGATTTGTTCGATCGTTTTTATTTCCCTTAACTCAGTCGATCTTTATGGTCATCAAATTCATTTGCTATCAAGAAAGGTTACTTTTTATCAAATCATTCATTTATAAGCGATTAAAAAATGTTCATTTCAGACAATCACTAGAGGCTCAAATAAGTGATTCACTAACTGTTCAAGAACATTTATTTCGTCGCATCCAATTTTACATTTGTTAGGAGTTAAAAAATCCTGGTACACATAAAAAAATCATTTTCTCACCGCAAAACTCGAATTTTCGTATTTCGCTCAAATCGATCACAAAAAAACAAGTTCCTTCAGAATTTCACGAAAATGTAACGATTTTATTGTTTGTCGGTGGGAAAATAATGAGCGGAGACACATTTAGTGCCTCCACCTGAGGAAAAACGATTTTCACGTCAAAAAAATTTGGCTGTTCAAGAATTAATTAATTCAGCCTAGGAAAAATCAGTGCCTCTGGAAATGGAATCTCGTACGCTCCATACAGACAGGCTAGGGTGGAGAGAGGGTTGGAAAATATATCGCGAAGAAATATTCTCTATGAATGTAGAGGCGGGGGTTTATCGTATACGTGTGCAAGTGTCAGGCACTTCATCAGACGAGCACTTTGTCGTCATGGCAACCCGTAACAATCACTCGAGTTATTCGAGCTTGGACGGGCCACGGCGCCCATCATTCCCCGTTACACCGAGCGACTTCGACCCCTCCCGCATTCATGGGAAATCCCACTCAATGACAATTTCATGGAAATACGCTTTGAAAGAGCAAAGCACGCAGTTGAAAAAAAATTTAGTGAATTTGATGGAGAACAGACTGACAGAAAGCAAGAGATTTCTTTTCTGTTCGTCATCGCAATTTTTCAAATACCCTGAGCTCTCAGTGATTGAGTGTCATCTCCGGAGCTTTAGATTTTCCTTTTTTTTTTTTTTAAATCTACTCCCGATTCAGGGAGTAAACATTTCTATTCAGGAATAGTGCAAAAGATTTGTCATGATAAATGCGAAAAATGCAATGCGGTCAACCGCGGTTTCGGGCCCGCGAAAATTACGTTTAGACATCATTTCCAGGATAGTCGGATGTGGTAAACACGAACATGTGGAAATACGTTATTCAAATTGTTTTTCGAAACTTGTACCGTATGATTCGGAGACATTGAGATAAACTTTGTCACCGTTACACGTGACGAAGCCGTGACATGCCAAATATCATAATCTCATAATCCGTTGGGAACAGATGTCTATTTGATTTTCAAAACTTAGTGGATGCATCAGCTCTGCAAAGCATGACGGACACGCTTGCATACACTGAGAAAACAGTCAATTATTTATAACTATATTTATTATTTTAATATTATATAATTATAATTATTGAATAATGATTATTGTTTAATAATTATTATGCAATTATAATTATATAATAAATTATAAATATTATATACATATAAATAATAATATTCTCAGGGTAGCCGGCACATATTCAGGCACACGTACCACGACAAAAAAACGGGGCAGTGTTTTTGTTTTTGTATAATATTAGCAGTAAATTGATAGAACTGTAAAATTTTGTATAAAAAAATTAAACTGTTTGCAGGTCAAGCTCACAGTTCGGTGGAACGTGCCGGTCTCCTGGGTGGTGTAAAGTTCAGACTGCTTCCGGTAGATTCGAAGAGCAAGTTGCGTGGGGAAACATTAGCAGAGGCGATTCGTGAGGACCGAGAGAAGGGACTCATTCCATTTTACGCCGTAGCGACACTCGGAACTACTTGTTCCTGTGCGTTTGATCGTTTGGACGAAATGGGACCCGTTGCAAACCGCGAAGGTGTCTGGCTCCACGTTGATGCTGCATACGCCGGTTCCGCTTTCATTTGCCCCGAATTCCGCTACTTAATGAAAGGCATCGAAAACGCCGAATCTTTCAATTTCAATCCACACAAATGGATGCTTGTCAACTTTGATTGCTCCGCCATGTGGCTCAAAGATCCTACCTGGGTCATTAACGCTTTCAACGTTGATCCACTTTACCTCAAACACGACATGCAGGGATCAGCCCCCGATTATCGAGTTAGTAGACAGTATTTGAATTTCAGTAATTTTGAAATTTCATTCAAATTTGTTAAAAAAACTTCTTCAAAAAAAAAATTAAGAAATAAAAATTAAAAAGTTAAAAATTAAAAAATAAAAAATAAAAAAATTGAAATTGAATTTAATTGGATAAAATAATTTTTTCTAGCATTGGCAAATACCGCTCGGACGTCGTTTCCGTGCCCTGAAGCTTTGGTTCGTTCTGCGGTTGTACGGTGTAGAGAAACTTCAGGCTTACATAAGGACTCATGTCTCGCAGGCTCATGAATTCGAAGCGCTCGTACGAGGGGATTCCCGATTCGAAATTGTTGCAGAAGTTGTTCTCGGACTCGTTTGCTTCCGGCTCAAGGTGCTCACACGACAAAGAACGATTCTCATTACCAAGAAACCTAATTAATAGTCTCCATTGATTTATTTTTTTTCATTCCCATGAAATAATCGATCTTCGGATTTCAGGCATCGAACGACGTAAATGAATCTCTCTTGAAGAAAATCAACGGAGCTGGCAATATCCATCTCGTACCATCAAAGATCGAAGACATGTATTTCCTCCGATTTGCCATTTGCTCGCGGTTCAGCGAGAGCAAAGATATCCAAACCTCTTGGCGGGAAATTAAACTTCGCGCTGACGAGCTTCTCGAAGAACAATCTATTCCCAAGTGATGGCGGGCTCAGATAACACGTGGCTGTCGAGCCCTCGCTCCTGCTACATGTAATCAATCATAAATCTCCCCCCCCCCCTCATCTTTTCTCCACGTGCTTCTCCTTTATCCTCGTTCCTTCGCCTATTCTCTCCCCACCTCCGATTTCCTTCCTCAAATCGTTGACAAATCATTAAATTTCTTAACAGTTTTATCCATCGTTCAGCGTGTAGAAAAAAAAATTTTTGCGATAATTTAATTTTTTTTCTCTAAAATTTCGTATTTGTTCTCCAAATCGCTAACCTGAGAAAAAAAAAAGCTTTCCCATCACTCGGACAATACGTCGTAAGACTACAGAGAATCGCAAACAAAAATAGACAACTATTTTTTGGATCGAAGCGATTACAAAGATCTTGTTGAATTTTGGCGTCCGGTGCGTTCGACCAATGACTGAATGGTGTAAATTATACGATTTGATGTTTATCGTCCGTGTCAAANNNNCAAAAGTTAGAAAAAAAATTAAGTAGAATCTTAATGATGAATAGGATGTATAAAGTTTATTGTGTTATATTATACGAGCTCTCGAGAACGTTGAGATAAATGTGTGATGATTATTTTCAGAAAGAACGAGAATATCATGCTCTCGGATATTTATGTAGAATATATTATTATTCATTGGTAAGTTCTCCACGAGACAATATTCCGATTGTTTTACGATGAATACTCGCGTTTTATAGCTGCAGTCCAGGACAATAAATCTCTATTTTAGGGACCACGACTAAGAGTGTAAATTTCTCTTCGTATCATGGGACCAATGAGAATAGATTAATTTTTCGTGTTACATATTTTCAATCATTTCATTTCTGCTATTTATCTGCAAAGAATTTTGCAACTTATCATATGGCGATACTGCCATAGGAATACCATGGATTTAACTGTTCGATAGAATGGAAATATCGTTGATTATTTGTGTTGCAATAAATGGTCGTCGTTCAAACAATTTTTATTGTTTTTTCTGGTTTTTTCAAATTTTATGAAAACCTTTCCACGAATTCTCATCAATTATATTCAACTTGTTTTATTTTTGCTCAATATTATGTTTGGAAACAACGTATTTACCGAGCCACCAATTCAACCAAAATTTCCAATATGGATCCTCGAAAAAATATTAATATTTGGGAATTTTTCCTGACAGGGATAAATCATTACTTAGAGATTTTTATCGAATGACGATTTTTCCAAATTGTAACATTGAAACAATACACACTATAGTGATGAATTAAATCTCATTGATTAAAATTCACCATAAATCTGAGCGAATAATAAGAAATGCATTTTACAAAAAAAAATGAAATTTATCAAAAATTGTTTTAAATCTTCATAGAAAAACAAACGATACACGCATAAACATCCGAAGAATATGAAAGAAAAAATTACACAAAAATTTATGAAGACGGACAGGGTTTGCAAGAACTTTCGGCTACTGATTTTGGCGGTCCACCGTAACGCCTTGTTAAGTGTATTATTCGCTCCGCCTCTCGAATGCCGCTCAATCGGGCTCCGTGTACTGTACTGAAATGACCAGGGATCGTTGCTTCACCAGCGAACATTAAAATAGGCGCTACTGGCTCGCAAGTTCCTGAAAACAAATTCAATTATAAACAAACTTTCCTCTTGAATTTTTGAACCCGTGGACACCACACCGGTGCAAATTTGTACAAACAAAAATTTCAAGTGTAAGAAGTTTTCAAAATTCCTTTTTTCGCCATTTTTCGACAGTGAAATTCTATTTTTCAATTTTCAAAGACATTGCAATCGATTATTCAGGATATTTTACCCGTAAAAAGTATGGTTTCAAGATTAATTTCATGGATTCATCGTAGAAATACGAAGTCTTGAAAAATCTAAGTGCAAAGTTGCGCCCACGAAAATTTCACGTGTAACAGGTTTTGAAAATTCTTTTCTTCAATTTCGCAATTTTCCCAGTATAGAATTTTATTTCTCAATTTTCAAAATCATTGCAATCGATCACTCAGGATATTTTACTGCCAAAAAGTATGGTTCCAAAATTAATTTCATGCATTCATTGAAGAAATACAAAGTTTTTAAAAGTTAAAGTACAAATTTGCACCAGTATGGTGAGTGCGGACCTCAAAGCGAGTCTGGTGTCTATGGGTTGATAAAATTATAGGGAAATACTCGCGGGCCGCTTTCATTTGTTAAGAAACGTGAAATTTCTTCAAGTGAGACGATATTTTATGAAAAGTAGAAACCTGGTAATGGGCTGGCAAGGTCACATTGGTGACCAACAGTACTGTCCATCGCCATGTAACTGTATGATCCACCAAAATGTTGGTCCATGCACCATTTGCTTCGTAGAAGATTCGAGGGATAAGGAAGTGTCGGGTCTCCGGTAAATTGACGAAGTAGTTTTGTTAAAGATTCGACGACTTCTTCGTCCGAGCATAATTCCATTTCCGCTGCTTCCCGTCCACATATCCAGGCACATAAAACGTGCTGGGAACCCGGCAATTCCTCGATGCACGAAATTCCTATTTTGATATTGTTTTTTTTTTTGTGTGGGGAAAGAAAAATTAATCAATTAGGCCATTCGACACTTACAAATAATGAAATAATTTGGAGCAAAACGAGTTAGTGATGGGATCGCCGGGGCTATACCTTTGAGCCAATCTTGACGATCTGCCAACTCGTCAGGTGACCAAGCAAATCGAATGTCTCCTTCTCTCCAGACCCAAAACGGCCTCGCATACTCGAGGAAGATTTTGTTAACAAAGCCATAACCGAGCTTACAGATGGCTTCAGTTTTTTCAGCTGGTAAGCCAGGACAAAAGAATTTGTCGTGTTGATGTTTGAGCACGCCAAGCGGGACACTAACGATGACATAATCAGCGGGAAATTCTTGGCCGTCGCAACATTTCACGACCGCTCTTGGACACGAATCACTCACTGCACCCCATCTGACGCAACTTACAGGTTTGCAATATCTCAGCGAACAGTTTGGCAGATCACGGAGCAAAGGAGCCAAAACGCCGACATAACCGAGTGGCACGCGAACGTTACCACCCGGGATTTCGATATAACTACCGAACTGATCGGCCGAAACCATCGAGAGATCCTCTCCGCATCGACAACGAACACAGTTGCTCAATCCGTACATCACTCGAGCTGCGTCGTACCTATTATTACAAATTAATGAGAAATTACACTTTTGCAATTTTCTGAGATTTTTTTTCACGGATTCGGTGAAAAGGAAACAATTTTTTCATGGAAAAGTCTTTCAAAATATTCCAAAACCCTTTGGACCTTTGATCTTCCGGAAAATTGTACAATTCTTGTTGAATTCTGACTCCAATAAAGTTGAGAAGAGAACCATGAGATCGTCCACAGCCAAGAGTAAAAAGACTCGCTGCCTGTTGCTCGATCTGACGGAATGTATGATACGCGGTGATGCTAACCGGAACATCGATTGCTCGTCCATCACTCGTGCAAAAGAGTCCTTTTCCCGGCTCACGCCTCACAATAGGAGCTTTTAACAGACCTTCTTGAGCTGCCAACGTGAATACTGGATTTGCAATGCATCCACCTTCGATCCAAGTTGCTCCCATCTCCGCAACCACGTCCCCGAGCCAGCAAGAGTGAATCCTGCCACCTGGTCTGAAAATTATTTTTTTTAACCCGTAGAGACCACACTGGTGCAAATTTGCACCCACAAAAATTTCAAGTGTAAGAAATTTTTTAAACTCCACCAATTTGGCCATTTCCCGACAGAAAAATTTCATTTTCCAATTTTCAAAATCATTGCAATCGAATACTCAGAATATTTTACCCCTTAAATATATGGTCTCAAAATTAATTTCATGAATTCATCGAAGAAACCATTTTTGAAACTATTGCAATCGATTACTAAGGATATTTCCCCCCTAAAAAGTCTGGTGTCAAGATTAATTTCATGCATTCGTCGAAGAAAAACCAATTCTTCAAAAGTCAAAGTGCAAATTTGCACCAGTGTGGTGGGTGCGTGCCCTTAAAAGGAGTATGGTGTCTACGGGTTAATTTATTTTCGACATTTTTTCCATCCCCAAGATTTGTCAAATATATTTATGGAACGGAATCAACGTAAAATAAAAATAAAAAAAATCCTATCGTTCTTTCGAGCGTCGTTCCCGAATGCTGGTTCTATAAATAAAATAGTACCTGTCGGTAGCCTCTAGTATTGTGAAATTATGAAGACCGCATTGCACCAGACGATGGGCTGCCGATAGACCCGCCATTCCGGCTCCTATTATGACAACAGACGGTTCGACTTTGCATGGGTCGAGCATGCAGGGATCTAGTTGACAGGTTTCTAATTTGGCAACCTTGGTAGTGTTGCATGATGACGAAGGATCTCCGGCGCTACATGCACTTTTTCCATCTTTACCCCATCCCGAGCACTTGTCCGTTGAAAAAAATCTGGAAAAACTTGAATCGATAGTCTCACCTTTTCCAACTAAACGTCGAGAAAACTACAGAATACTGCACGTTTTTTTCTATTCTTTCTGGATATTCAGTTAAAAATCATAAAAAACGTTGGATTAAACATTTTTTGCGAAGGTTCATATTTCTATTGCATTTCCGCTCAATTAACTCAGATTTTTTAAAATTGACTGACGTCCGTCAAAAATTGTTGGTTATCCATAAATTTACGATTTAAAAGAAATTTTTTTTTTTTTTTTTTGTGAAATGAGAAATGATGAGAGCTCACCTTAATAAACATCGTTGAAGTCCACATCGTAGAATCCGAAATCTCCCCACGGGCATCTCATAGAGAATATGAAATTTCTCAACTCACAAATTTACCGCTAATCCTTTCTTTCCTCATAACTCCACGAATTTTCATGTCAATGACAATCTGCACATATATTTTTTATTATTCTCGATCGGGAAACGTTGCTAAGAGGAAACTGTCAAAAGTGATTGAGACCTGAACCTTGTAGACTTTCTACTGTCTGAATTTTTCGATTAAATGTCAGGCAGTATTTCTTGGTTGTAGGGTGTTGAGTCTGAAGCGGTTGAGACATTCCGCTTGTTTAACCCACAAACACCACACTGGTGCAAATTTGTACCGACGAAAATTTCAAGTCTAACAAGTTTTCGAAATTGCTCTCTTCAATTTAGCCATTTTTTGACAACAAAATTCCATTTTTCGATTTTCTAAATTATTGCAATCGATTACTCAGGATATTGTACCCCTAAAAAGTATCATTTCAAGATTAATTACATGCATTCATCGAAGAAATACAAATTTTGAAAAGTCCAAGTGCAAATTTGCACCAGTGTGGTGAGTGCGTAACCTCTAAGGGAGTGTGGTGTCTGCAGGTCAGAAAGCCTGCATGGAGATAAATGAACAACAATTTCGAATATTTAGTATATGGTATATTTATTTCTCGTCTATATCATATCTCAATTGTATAATGACATAATACAATAATTAAAAAATATAGTGTGTTCTCTAAAAGTACAGTTAATAATGTAAGTATGATGCATTAATAACGATAAAGTCAATGATCGTAATAGTCGCATAATGGCGATTTAAAAATTGAAAGGAAAATAAAGTATGTGGTGAAAAAGAGAAATATACCGACCAAATCGACTTGCGGTTGCTAGAGGATAATGAAAACAGTAATACAAAATATAGTGCAATACGCGCGCTATACACAACAAGGAATTTTAAATCCATCCACACACACACTCACGTGTATATCGATAAATGTGATACATGTGAATGTATGTGTATGTACATTATCTCTTAATCATTCACTAATATATATATTTATATATATATAAACGTCGATCTCGTTGGAACGAATTTCTTGTTCATTTTTCTTTCTTTCCGTAAATACACAATTTTCAATAATTCGTAAAAACAATGATCAATCTAACGCGATCAATAAGCAGGCTACAATTTATATATAATTATTTCCTACTTATGGAGAAATATGAAAAAAAATTTACTATCTCTTGACTATAATATGGCTGCCTATGTTGCGCACTATGAGGCCTACACCGAGCCAAAACATATTCTCGAGAGAATTTCTACAAGTAGAGTTCCACACCGCGAATCATAGTGGGCTCCCGTATACACGTTTTTTTTGCATTTTTTTTGTTCGTTTTTCTTCTCCTTCCTTTTTGTATATTCAACATTTAATAACAAGCTGCTCGATATATCACTATCAGGTGTGTGGGTGTGTTGTTAAAATGAAACCACCTAAAAAGGTAATAAAAAATAAATAGAGAAATACTTTCGTGAAGGATAGTGGGCATACCCATAAAAATGAAAGATGCTCGAACGATTAAACATTTTGTTTGCTTGTTTTTGTTTGTTTATCTCTTTCTGCTTCTTCATGCTATCATCTCATAGGCAATTGAATAGGCCAGAAATACTGTTCTCCTATACTGTTATTAATATATGTCAACAAATTTGACCTAATAAATTCTTTTCTCCATATTTTCTTCATTTTTTTCTTCAATTTTCATTTTTTTCTCCTTCTCTATTACTTTGTTTTGATGCACATCTAGATTTCATCTAATTTACATGAATCCTTGCACTCATGAACAAAGCCCTACTTCTTTATATCACATATAATATTGAGGACATATCTACAAATTTGTTTTAGAGAAAATTGTGAATTAACTGAGATTTTTTAAGTGTGGCATTTCAATTGTACTATCAGACTAATTTCCATCCGAAAACTCGTCGGAAAATTATAAAATGCAAAGTTTCGGAGATAAGAAAATAATCGATCGTTTAACAGGCGGATTTTAGTGAAATTTTTACGGCATTGAAGTTTGCATCGTTGAAGTGCAACGAAAAATCATTTAATTCGTTCACTATTTTTTTTGTATTTTTAAAATCGCCTCAACATTTCTTTGACATTTAATTTTTCATTTGCAAAAATTGTCCTACACCGACACTGCAGTTTTATTTTTCCCTCTGATTTCAAAAAAATTGGATTAATTCACTAATTCCGTTGCATTGCAACGATGCAAACCTCAACATTATAAATTCTTCGAATATTATGATACACTTTTGAGAAGCTTGATTGGATCATGTGCTGAGTGAATTTCGAGCTCGTTTCATTTTACACAGTAACGATAGATGAAACAAAGAAGAATATTATTGCGACGTGACGCAACGCTCCGAGTCCGCACGTTTAATAGTCATTCGTAGAGTTTATGCTGTTGTTTCTTTTTGTTTTCCCTTATTTTCATCATTTTCGTTTCATTTAATGCTCTACTCACTAATATTGCTATGCTTCATTCTTAGCATCGGGCACTAAACTCTTTGGAGCACTGCCCATCGTGATCCCTCGTCAATTATCTTATCTACTCAATAATTTCTTCTATCAATGAATTTCATAAAATTGTACATTTAACGATTTCTCACGGATCTCGTTCTTCCTTCCTTTCGTTCCATCCATTCCCATTACTCTCAAATTAATACATTGTACTTAAAGTTAAACTACCAAGTGCTATTATTTCTTAAATAATTTGATTATCGCTTTACCGCTCGATTTGTAAAGCATCTTAGCGCAAAACATGAGATGATGAACAAACAAGAACAAAGAAAAATAAAGCATGCACGAGTAGAGTTGCGTGATCGTCCGATTTCGAGAACTCAACATTACTCCCGGAAAGGTTGAGTCAAGAAGTAGAGACAACAAAGACGCGATGGACGTAACTCGAGAAAAAAAATGGTCGAATCTTTTAGGCATTCACGATTCTCAACTCTCCCTGGTCGTGCTTGCACAATACGCTGTACAAATGTTACATTTTAACGTCATTTGTTTAGCTTATTTTTCCCTTATCAAATATTTTTGTTTACAGAGATCTAATTTTATTTTTTTACAATAGCTCTGGAGCAGAAACTAAAACATTTTTTCAGCACACATAACTGTACGACGGAATTATGATCGCTTGTTTTATAAAGGTTTTAAATATAAAATAACAGTGGTAGGCGGCTGAAAATTTAATCCTGCTTCGAATATGTACAATGTGTGTAAAATATCTGTCCTTCATTCCATCTGAATTGAGGAATCCTTTGCACGGTTACCTTCGTAAAAAGAAGCTTGCTTCCGGTTGACCTGCCATCCGAGCTTAAAAAGTAATAATCCTCCGTTTGCATCGAGCTGAGAGGAACGGAATTTCCATGGGTTTGTCTTCACGACCATCCGTTCGTCGTCGGCAGGTTTATTCGTTTTTTTTTTCTCTAACTTCGATTGTTGTTGTTCGGACTCAGAGGACTCCCAATATTATCGATGTCACGCTGAGCACGCGAAATCTTCACTTTGTCTCTTGGAGTACCATCTTCGCCAGTTTCCATTGCAAACATCTTCATTTTCTCTTTGAAACTCAACTTTTCTGGCACTTCACCAGATTGCGAATTTTGCTGCTGCTTCTGCTTTTCTGCTAAACGTTTTTGTCTCGGATCTCTGTGCAAAACAAATCCAACATTATAAGTCTCATCCTCGCAACAATTGTTACAAAAATTTGACATTTTTCACAGTTCTGCATAATTCATAGAGTCTGAATGTAATCGTACGTACTTGTAAACCTCCTGAGCTCCAATGACACCGGGTGTCGCTCCTTGAAACTGTCCACCTGGTCCTTCCGGGGTATTAGGGGATGCTAGGAGATGTTCCGCGTCATTTATGAAGTTCTAAGGACAAAGAACCGTTGCGTTAAATGAAGAAAAATAAAATAAAAAATAACAAAAGAAATCTCGCTATCACGTCACGATAAACACGTAAAAATCCACCGTATGCTGTTTATTTACAAAACGACGACATTAACGTTTGTTTTATTGTTAGAATGGAGCGTGAATCTCAAGTCACAAAATTTTTGACGAAAGAAAATGTCAGGGTTCATTGGACATTTTGCAATGAGAACCATGCAAAACCTTGAATATTAGACGACACAGGAAAACGATGGCGATGATGGTGACGGTGATATCGATGCTATTACAAGAATGAAATTATATTGGATCACAATGAAAATAATGAAAATCACACGCAATAAAAACAGCATACACGTGAACGATGAATTTCATTCGAATGGATAAATGACGATGTTCGATGATAATTGTACACAGCGGAATGGAAACGATTTGACATAGTCGCTTCATGCAATGATCGACATTGACCAATACAAAATTTCACGTCCAGAACGTAAGAACGTGTAGATTCGTATACCTTATTTGGGTACCTGCCCACGGTTGCGTATCAAGAGAATATTATTTGCATTAAACTTTCAAGTTTCCGATGTTTTCTATATTTGCTCTCACGTATTGTTTGTTTATTCGATTCGCTATGTATTTTTTTTTTTTTTTCATTATTATTTGATCGTAACTTTTGGATTACAAAAATGACTTACGTTTGGATCCTCTCGTATAGTGTCCATGGTAATGGAGGAGGGAGTGCTCGAAGTGACCGATGAAACATTTCGCGGTGGTTCGATATTCGCGTTTGGATCGTGGAACGAGACTCTCTTCACCGTGGTAGTCGGATGCGAACCGAGAGGTATGTTTGAAGTGGTCGAGGTGTTCGATCGCAGAGCGCTTTGTTGCGACATTACTGCGTAACTTGAACCACGCTCGGGCGGTGGAGGAGCGTCGTTACTACCATTTTGCGATGCTGTGAATAAATATGAATATAATAAATAAAAATTTCAATTGAATTAACTGTACGAATCGCTTCGTTTTTTTTTTAATAATAAATTGACCGATGAATGAGAAATTGAAGGGGTCACTCGATTCGAGGTCACACACTCACCACACTGGTGCAAATTTCCAATTCGACTTTTCAAAACTTGTATTATTTCGATGAATGCATGAAATTGATCTTGAAACCATACTTTTTAGGGGTACAATGACCTGAGTAATGAATTGCAATGATTTAGAAAATTGAAAAATGGAATTTCACTGTCGAAAAATGGCCAAATTGAAGAGAGGAATTTTAAAACCTGTTACGCTTGAAATTTTCGTGGATGCAAGTTTGCACCAGTGTGGTGTCTACGGGTTAAAATTGCGGAAGATTTGAAAACTTACAAGGTGGTGAGCTCGGTCCATTAATAACAAGATTATCGAGTCGGAGCATTCCCGGATGCAATTGTTGTTGGCTTTTCAAATTGGATTGCATCTGTTGTTGCTGTTGTTGTTGTTGTTGTTGATCGTACAATTGTTGCATCTGTCGTTGATGGAGTTGAAGCTGTTGTTGTTGTTGTCTAATTTCATCTTCGCGTTTGCGTTGATTCTCGTCGAATTCGGCTTGTATTTTTTTCAGCTCTTCTATTCGTCGTTGTCTTTCGCGCTCCTCGTTCATCTGTGACGAAGTTGTTGTACTACTTTTGGCGCTATTAGAAAATTGTTGGCCCATAGTCGAGCCATAAGTCGGTGACATCGGTGGCTGTTGGCCGGATGTATTTTGATTGGAGACTTGCTGGTTGTGTAAATTCGTAGGGTCGTTTTGACCAGCGTATGAGTTTCCGGTGCCGAGGGAAGATCCTTGCTGACTGGTTGCCGTGTGCAAGGGGATACTGGTCGATTGTATTTGGCTGCCGACCGGTTGGGGCGAGAGAGTGCCTCGAATCGATTGGTTGTTGGCGTTCGTTCTCATCAACGTGTGTTGCTGGTTGAGTTGGTTGTTTCTATCCTGATTCGCTGCCATTCTTAACAGTCCTTGAACTCTTTGAGCACTTTCGTTGTCGAGGTCATTGCTCTCGTCATCGTCATCCTGTTGGTTAGCCGCTTCTTCGGCCCTCTTCTGAAAATCGCGTTCCAATTGGAGTGCCCGGAGTTGTTCCTCTTGTTGGGAAGTTCTCTGGGGCAACGAGCTCAGCTCTGCGATTTGTTGGTCCCTCCAAAGCCTCGCTGTTTCTCTTCGTCGCGCTTGTTCCTTTTCTCTTTCCTCTCGCTGCCAAGGATTCGTCGCGTTATATTGATATTGACGGGCTTGCTGTTGTTGCTGTGGCTGCGTGGCACTCGGAGCTGGATAATAGCCACCGGCACGAGGTGGATCCTGCATACTAGCCGTATACCGAGACGAATCTGCGGGTTTACTACTGTACAGCGGATGTGTCGAAGTATTCAAAGGCGGCGGTGGGGGACTTTCTCTGTAACCGTCCTCGGAGAGCAAAGGTCTTGGCGGGGCTACGCTCTCAGGATTGATCATCATACTGGCATCGCCGTTTTGGCTTCGAGCGTGAGGATTATCGTTGAGGTGTTGACCATTTCTCACGTCTCCGGGCCCGTTTGAATACTGAGGACCGTTTAATGAGCCGCTACCAAATTGACGATTGTGTTCCATGACTTGACGATTCGGATCGTAGTCACCAGGAGATCTCGCGGTTTCCATCGGATGAGCGCGTATCGGTTCGTTCTTGCTTTTCGGTATGAGACCGTAATGATTGCTGGCTTGTGGATGTTTGTTGGCATACTGGCCGTATTGTTGATACTGCACGTCGGTGTAACCGTAGTTTGGTCCCATAGGACGCGTCGTATAAGTTGGCGAATTTGGGCCTAAGTTCGGGGTCGAGCCGATCGGTCTTGATGGTCTTATCGCGTTGGCGGTTTGTGCGGCTGTTATTGGCCTCGCGTTATAATTGTTCGGTCTGTATTGATTGAGAGTCGATGCTCCGCTGCCCCTGAGCTCACGGCGCCTCACTTCTTCCTGCATTTCTTGAAGCTTCGCCTCTTGGCGTATTATATCGCGCGACGATTGCGATCTCGGAGGTGGACCTTGGTGCTGCATTTGGTTGCCTGGATATCCTGTTTGCTGCTGAGCTTGTGGAATGTACGCCGAGATAGGTCGATCTCTCGCTTGATTCAGCTCCGGCGTTGGTCGATTCAGCGAATTCTGTGATCCTCGTAAACTTTTTTGGGTGTGCAACGGACCTCTGCAATCATTTCGATCAGAATTAAGTGAACCGATTTTTTGTAACAATATTTTGATGAAATTTCAGGCGCACACTGAGAAATCAGTTTTCTTTACAACGAAGGAATATATTTAGTTGGTACTTTCACTCAAAAATTCATTAACTGTTACTAAATTTGTTAATGCTCAAAAAATATCTTTGTTATCACCATCAAATTTCATTAGCATGGCATTTTTTTGAATATAATGATTGGTTCGATCGCTGGTAGATTAACTTCGCCTCAACTCGGTAGATGTTTATGGTCATCAAATTCATTTGCTATCAAGGAAGGTCACGTTTTATCGGATGATTCATTTATTAACTATTAACGAATGTTTATTTCAGAGAATCGCGCGAGACTGAAATAAATGATTCGTTAACTGTTAAAAAACAGGATTTGTTAGCAGTTAACAAATCCTGGTACGTGTAAAAAAATCGTTCTCTCAGTGTAGACGAAAGTTTCTTACCTATCATCAACAGGATTTGGTGGACTCGGTTGCTGTTTCATCGTTGGATCTTGATTCCGATAGACACTCAAATTTTGATAGAATCTCTCAGCTTCGTTGCTCTGCATGTTGGTTGGCATGTTGGGATGCATTTGACTCGGAGTTAGATTCGGCGACGACTGTTGTCGACTGACAAGGCCACTCGGTGGTAATGTGCCTACTCTCATAGGATCGTGCAAGTTATGGCTCGATCTGTAATTCCAAATAAAATCATTTAATCAAACTTTTATTTCAATCTTTCCATGAATCCCCAAAAATTCGACAAATTTAACAAAACGCTGAGTTATTTTTCAAATTTTATACACAAATCTCTCCGATACAACATTTTCCTTTCGATTTACGATCCGCTCGCGAATTAGGACGCGTACGTGCTGTATTATTCTGCAAATACGACTCAATATAGTTATACTAATTTTTTGTACGAAGCCTAAGGCTCGCTGAGCACCTACTCCACTTATTTAACAACCGTCGACTCTATATCTGTACGTCAAATGTAACGTAGGCCAATCCATGCGCGCAGTGACGCCGTGACAAGAGCCTAATGTGTGTGAGCATGCATGCAGTGAAATATGAATGACTGTATAAGAATAGCCGAGGAGAATGAACGGCCGGACGTATGGAAAAGTAATATATAAAAAAGTGATATCAGCACGAGCCTAATTTTGTTATTCCTCGGCACGACCAGTAAGCCCTGAAAGTACTTAACTATAGTTTGCATAAGTTTGTTGATTTAAAATTACCGAGAGCGTAGGGAGGTTGCACCGTTCATGGCTGGCATTGGCGGCGGTTGGACAGGAGGAGTAACGCTGTTGCTTGATGAGGCTCGACTATATCCAGGATTGAATACTTCGTGTTGCTGTTTTCCGTCAGTCCCTACATCTGTAAATATTCCCAAGTACGATTAGGCATCGATTCGGGAGTGCGGTGACAAACGCAGGAGAAAATAATTGCATGACGTTGTGCACACGTCGATAAGAATAAATGATGTCGGAGTTGTAATGAAAAAATAGAGTTTTAAGCGGAGAATAATGTAAGTATTTGAACGGTGGCTGAATATGAAGCTCCAAGCGGTTTCCCACGATCGATTAATCGACGACACTGCTTTTTTTTTTGCTTTTCACTCTTGTGAATAATACACGAACAACTGCAATTTAATCACAGTTAAAACGATGCAAGGACAAGTCGTGATAGTGAGTTACTTACTATGCAGGGCCGGGACAGACTTGCTGCTATGAATTTGCTGGGGAGTCGGTTCGTGGCCGAGCCGTGATGGCAGATCGCGCTCGCTCATGCGACGGGGTCCTGAGATAGCACAAGATGCACGAAACAAAAACAATTGCAATGGGTTAATGGACATGCCGACAAGCCGGACACACTATTTTTATATACAAACATGCCAATGATATTTTATCGATTTATTTCAACTAAAATCGATTCAGGGAAATTAACGTAACGAAAGAAATCTGAAAAATTAAAAAATTACATAATTTCTCAACGGAAAAATGGATTATGACTAAGAGATCGTTTTTTCAGGGGCAAAGCACTTGTTAAACGATTTTTTGAGATATCAGCAAAAACAGAAAATATTCAAAAGGCTAAATGTTGTTTCCTCGTGATAATTAGAAGCAGCAGCGAGCATTTAAGTCCAAGTACTTTAACCCTAAAATTATGTTCATTGTTTCAACCCTCCATTGACAGACTGGGTCATATTGACCCGACCAGGTAACTTCTCGAGGATTCAGTGTGAAAATTGTGCGAAAATCGACAATGCACGTGCCAGTCAAAATTCCTGGGGCTCGAATCGATCCAGTTTGTGACCGGGGGGTTTGTTAATGATTAAATTAAAAAGGCATGCGTTATATATGATTCTAAAGTTTGCAACGTTGAGATTCAACGAAAAATGATTTTCCGATTAATTATTTATTGAATTTGAAAAATCATGGAAATTTTTTGTGTCCATTGAGTTTTTGGCTCGCCGGAGAAAATCGTTTTATAGCCCAGATCAAATATTTCATAATAATTATGGCTCAGCTGTGAAGAATTAAAAAAATTTCGTTGGATTTCAACGATGCAAACTTCAACACGATTATTATATGATAAAGCAACGATAATTGCGATGTAATGCAGAGACAGAACAGTGGTTTTAAATAATATGATTTAGAGGTGAAACCCAAAAAGAGCATTTGCGGTGTTGAGGAAGGGTAAAAAAATGTCATGACGAAATAATAATCGACGAAACCTAAAAATCGATGCGGCCTCCTTATCGTGAAAAATAAAGAATAAAAGTATTTTCGTCGAGGGTTTTTGGAGAGGATGTAAAACTGAACCAGGCAGAGTGCAGACACGTCTATACATGATAATCGTGCCAGCTTACGAGATTCAGAATCGATTTCCAACGGTGGAAAATCGCGAAAAATCCAATCTCCTCTCTCGAATCTCGGGGTCGGTTTTCTCTCAGACACGTCCATATCGCTCTTGGATTTATTTCGTACGATAAGTGATTTTTTTCTGACAGGTTTTCCGAGCTTGGCGTTGCTCTTGATCGGCATGGTGTTGTAATAATTGGAATTTACTTTAGACGGACGTTCTCTGCTCCGACAAGCTCCGCTCGTGTTGGCTGTCACCGAGCAATGCTCACGATTCGTTGAATTTTTCGACTCGTGTATTTTACTCATACTGTAAATAATTTCATCGCTTTTTAAAATAGGCATTTTTTGCAAAGATCGAGCGACAGGCTTTCCCTTGAATTCCCTCAAAATTGCACTTTTTTTTTTCTCACCAAGATCCTGCTCACTCTTGGACAATTTTCTCGTCCTAATGAAAGAAGCGGGGAACTTTGTTTTCGGTGGTTCCTTAGTCAAGTTCTCGTTGCCTGAGTCACGAAAAATAATCGGACTCGAAGCTCGCTCTGATATTTCCAAACTATTTGAACGATCATCCGCCAGCGACGTGTCTTTTTCTTTGAGATGCTCGTCACTGATCGAAATGGTACTGCGTATCGTCAAATTACCACTCGAATTTAACGACTGCGTGTGAAATATGTTAATGCTTTCGTTGGTTATTTCCGGCGCGGACACGACTCTCGAGCACGTTGGAAAAATAAAGTATTTCGGCGACGCGGCAGTGTCGGGAGTCTCGGTCGATGGATCTTGGTCGTTTGACATCAAATCTTTCAACGACCAATATTTCTCAAGCTTATTGACTTTTTTATGGCAAGACTCGTCGAGACTCGGCGTAACATTGAACGTGCTTAAGATCGTGGGTAAAGAATGTTTTCGAAAATGTTCGAAGCTCATACTCCCAACGATTTTGCTGCATCTCGCCGTTTGCTCAGCCTGTCGATTGTTCAAACTTTCCATGGACTCGGTCATTGTGTGCTTAACGGAGGAGCTCGAGGCTTTCGAACAATCGGATATCGGCTCCTCGTGCTCCGGTATGAACAGCGGGGCGTCGGCATTGTCCAAGTTTGCAAATTCCTCCAATTGTTGTATGATCTCCTGCTGTTCAGCAAGTGAGAGTTTCGAGCTGCTTTTTTTTAATTCTCCAGGCTCGTCGTCGGGATCGTCTCGATCGGTATTCTCATAAAGAGCTTGCATGTCGATCTCATTTTTTGTTTGAATATCGAGCAAAATCAAGCTCCACTCTTTTTCCGGAGTAGTTACGAGACTCTTGTCCGCTCTGGAGAGATCGCTCTCGGATTTATATTCTTTTCGGGTGGACCGTTTGTGTCCGGAGATTTCAGGACCTCTCGGTGACGCGATATCAGGCTCGGAAACGAATTGCCGAGAGGCACTAAGTTTTATAGACTTGAATTTGATCAAACCAGCTTCGCCGAGCTTGGAAAAATGTTTGGCCAACGCGGCGACTCTGCCACATCCCAGTCTAACTTCGTCAGGGGAACGCCAGCATTTTTCACGGTTGTTGGAATCGTCGCTGGAGACGTCGCTGTTCAAGCCGCTCAGGTCTAAATTGAGCTCGGGCATAATGTTTTGGATCTTTGTGGGACTCGGTTGATCTTTGTGCTCATGATGAAGAATCGGTTCGACGCGACTGTCGACGGACTCGGAACTCTCGTTGCTGTCGTCCTGGGCTCCGATCATATTCGTCGCTTCCGGAGGTGAATTTTTATCCGGAGCCTGAAAATCGTCGTTTTCGTGAGCTTGACAGTGGGTCACGTGACCGTGACAACAACAATGAGTCACGATGACATTCGCAGAGGTTGGAGAACGATCGATCTCGCCAAGGGACGAGCGAGCGGTCGTTAATCTCATCTCGCCGATGTTACGATCGAGACTGTTGGTCCTTATCGTTCTGTCGTCAATTTGCTTGCTACGCTGTTGGAGAGCGGTGCTAGGACGTGGATTCATCAATTGTGGGCAAGCGCGACTCGTGTGATGACACTTCATGAGGTTAATATGTAAATTGTTGGAATCACGTGATTTGTACATGAATTGGTTGGAAAAATGTTGGTCGTTGGCCAGCAAACCGCTGGAGAGTATGTTTTCTTCGGATCTACTGGAAAGTTGATAATTTTCATCGAGCTGGTCGATGTACGGTATGGATGGCTCGCTCTCGAAGGAGAACGTGTCGTCTCTGGTCGTTTCGGCGCACGAGTACGAGTTCAAGCTTCCGCGAGAACGATTCAACGCCGGAAAGGTCAATTCAGTCTTGTCCTTGCTGTAATAACCGTATTGCGGAGTACACGCCGTTTCATCGACAATGTGCGATGATTGTTGCTCGTGGTTTCTCACCGGATAAGGAGGATAACGCTCGATATGGCTCGGAATCGTTAGGAACATCTGATTAGGCTCTTGTATAATAGGAATTGGCCTTTTGTTATTATTGGAGCGACGATTACGGGATCTCGTGTAATCCTCGTCGTGAGGCGCTTCGTCAATCGGATACATCGTTAAATAACTATTGTTAGGAATTTGGGGCCGCGAGGATAATAATTTCATTTGTCCAGGATTGAGCTCCTCCTGATGCTGTTGACCTATGCTCTGACTCTGATACGCATTGTTAGGAAATTCGTAATTATTTAAATATTGCGTCTTTGCTTTTTCAACTTGTGTTACTGTCGCACCTGGTATTGGTACGCGATCAACGTTCCAATCGACGAGACGCTCTTGATATACGTGATTTTGTTGCCGCGGCATCGTCAATAGATTTCCCATCGAATGCGAGGTCGAAGGCTGCCCTGGCATTTCCATATGTCGCGGAGGCTCTAACTGTTCTGACTTTGGTCGGGCCTTGTGCGCTGCTTGTGGCAAAGACAATTGTTAGTAAAGCATTAATCGAGAAGCTTTGCCGAGATATAGTAGGCGGTAGCATGAAATTCTTCGCCATTTTTTTATCCCGTAGACACCACACCGATGCAAATTCGCAGCCACAAAAATTTCAAGTGTAAAAAGTTTTCAAAATTCCTTTGATTTGGCCATTTTTCGACAGTGAAATTCTATTTTTCAATTTGCTAAATCAATGCAATCGCTTGCTCCGCATATTTTACCCCTAAAAAGTATGGTTTCAAGATTAATTCCATGCGTTCATCGAAGGAGGACAAAGTTTTGAAAAGTCGAATTGCAAATTTGCCCGAGAGTGGTGAGTGCGTGATCTCACAGGGAGTGTGATGTCTACGGGTTAACTTTAAGAGACTAGTGAGTTTACTCGATGGCGATGACAATTGAGTAGAAAAGCTTTCACGTGTTGTAGATCAGTTACATTAGTAGAATGAGCTATGAGAACGAATTCGGAGATGGGCCTCGCTCAAACAGATCGAAGCGAAAAGCAGCGCAGCGATACGATTACTTTTATTGAGTTTTACGACAAATTCCAATTGTTGCGCGTTGCCCATCTCGCTATCAATGATTTCCAGACAAGACAGATGAAGCCAAAGTTCTTTGCGACTGTAACGAGTTTTTTCTTAACACATTCGTCCATTTTTTTTGTTTTTTCTGTACCTCTGGTCATAACGGGAGATGGTTGTGATAACAACGTGGCTAGTCCATGATATATGGCACCCTGTTTAGCGACTTCCAGCGTCACGATCGGGCCCGTTCGCACCAAATACTCCGCAGCCCTAGAAGAAGAAAAAAAGACACATGAGAACGATCGGAAATTTAATTTTCAACATTTTCATAAATCAATGAATATTTCTTTTGTCATCTCAACAAATATTTTTCATCGCTCCCTCAAAACAAAAGAAAGCGATGAGATTTTTCAAGAAAGCATCGTTAAAAAAATTCCATAACATTGTGACCCAAAAACTAGTGAACAAGCGTAATTCGTAATTGCAATTGTTGAAACTTCGATTTAACGACAAATGTTTGTATTTATGCTTGAGGTTTGAAATAGTTTCAAAGAAAAGTCTCATCGATCATGGTGTTGTCACTTTCATGACGTAGGCAAGATTTTCTAAAGTACGGAACTTACTTTTCTTGGGTTATTCCGACCAAACTTTGTCCGTCGACTTTGAGCAGTTGATCACCTGCTGTTAATCTTCCGTCCTGGAGGAAACAAAAACCATTAATATTTCGCGGTTGACATCAGTTGACTTGGAGGGGGAGGAAACCATGAGATGGGATACAAAAATCGATAATCTTTTGATGGCAAAGGTTTCTACAAGGAAAATCAGTGAAACTTTTTCGGCAAAAAGTAGAAAAATAAAAAAATATGGAAAGTTCAAAATTAACGCCGAAATAATTTGTTTTTCTTTTCTTTAATTCATGTAATAAAATTGAGCGCGTGGAAAAAATGTTTGCAGTGACTCACCGCGTCCGCAGCACCACCGGCGACAACGCTCTTGATATAAATGCCAAGCCTATCCTGGCCAGCGCCCTGAAACAGACAAAGACTCCGGTTCAGTAAGGAAATAACCGTAAAAGTTGTGAAGACGCGGGTCGAGCAACGGCTAGGAGAGCGTGTATGCGAAGAAGGAAGTTTGTACTTAAACGTATTCCTTGTAGCGTGACAGTCTATCGTTGTTTCTCTCTCGGTTTCTGTGTGCCTGACTACATGGGCGAGTAACCACATGGGAGAAAATACGAAATGCTAGAGCAACATTTAATATGCGAATGTGAGTCTCATGCTCGGAGCACATCCAGGACACGTGTGATTTATAGTTTTTAGGCTCAAGCGTAATATTCCGTTTGAACAATACGTAAAAGTGCATAGCTGCGTTACGGATTTTCAAAAACTCTGTGCGAGAGACATTTAATTATTTATGGCAACAATCGAATCGGAAAAAAATGTCAAAATCCTTGAGTGGACAAAGTTTTCATCGATATTTATTGATTCTCGCGTGTAGCAAAACCAGTCGAGCTACTCGAATGGGCAAGAGAAATAAAAAGAAGAAGGAGATACCAGCGGCGCTGGTATAAGTGAAAAAAAAATGAGAATAGGCAAACTCGTTTCTCTCGGCTTGGAGGAAGAAAACAACGCGAATGCTGCAACTGTAAGACACCACGAGAGTGTAGCGTATACCCCGGTCTTTTGTCTTTTTAATGAGCAGAGCCCCGAGAGAGCTAAATGGAACATAAACACAATAGGGAATTTTACCTTTGCTGCGACTATACTGAGTCCCATTCCATTCGTCGACTTGTGTAACTTGATGATCTGAATTTCCGGCTGTCCGTGATTCTGTCCAACGTGACCGGAATAACCACCCGATCGATTACTCATCGCACTTGGACTCCGTAACTGTAGCAAGAACCGCGATTCCGTTATTTCATAAATTTCGCCTCTCATAGTTTGGGAGGCTTTGCCCCCCATTGAGAAAAACAATTAAAAAATTCGACGATTCTATCATGTTGAAGTTGCGACGTTGGAATGCAACGAAATTCTTTGTTTTTTTTTTTGTCAAAACCCATTATTCATATGCAGAATTGAATCGCGATGATGAAACAAACAGATGTTGCCCCCAGAGATCGAATCGGCTCGAAAAATTTGGATAATTTTAATTATATAATTTTTTCAAATTTATTTAAATTTAAATTCGTTTTTAAATTGGAAATTTCAAAAAATTTAAATCAAATTTAGAAAAAATAAATATATTTCGCAACATTCGAACGTTGCAAACTTCAGCATCATTTCTTACGTTGTTATGATGATCGATCATGTATATGGTCCAATAGCCACTGCTGGTGGGTTGAGGTGCCATTCTACAGAGGCCATCGCGTTGGAGGGGCATAAGGAATTCTGCCAAGCCAGGAGGGACACCTCTGATGACTTCGCAGCTGTAGCCATCCTCAGGTAAGAGAAGAGCAAGCGCGAGAGTGGTTTCTTCCTCGAGGCGTATTTCGCGTCCGTCAGCACGGGCGAGTGTGTCGGCGACGCTTTCAGCGACTCTGACTACATTTTCGATCAATTCAGCGGGTAGTCTCGGTTCGTCAGCGGCCGGTTGATATTTTTGGAGAAGCGCTCGTACTTGGAGGGAATTTAATTTGAAACAAGTAGAACTGAGGGTGGCAAGTTCATCGGCGTTGTACTTGGGTGCTTGGAGAAGATGAGTGGCTTGCATTATGGTAGCCAAATGACACTGGCTGGCGAATTCGAGGCCCTGTCGTTCGGCCCATGTCTCGAGTGCGTTCAGGCGGGATTTGAGTCTGCGACCGAACCATCTAACGCAGAGATTACCGTTCGAGACGAGAGCATTGAAGGCCGTCGAGTTAATAGTGTGAAAGAGGTGACTAAAAAGTTGTATAGTGAGAGCGGCATTGACCCGACAGCGTCTTAAGAGGGCCATTGTGTTTGAGAATATTTGCAAAACGCCAGCCTCTTTAGCAGACTCATCGGCATCGGCCATAAATTGTGACATGGCTGGAGCGAGCTCGAGGGAAATACAACGAACGAGAGAAGCGAATGCGGTGTGTACAGCGTCCGCCAATATATCTTGAGCTCTCGTAGAAAAAGCTCCAACGTGCCGATCGCTCTTTAGCATATGCAAAAGCTCTGATCCATTAGCCAGCCAGAGTGCCAATGAGGATGCATCGACGTAACGCTCTTGTATCACTCGCTGGATCATCGTCGCCACTTTCGCCAACATAACTGTTAATCTGTGGGCACGCTCGGTCGGCTGTAACTCTGGTCGATAATGTGTACTCGCACGATATCTCGCTGCTAAATAGAGAGTATAAGTCGGCGCGAGCTTGAACTGCGGCGCCGATGGCTCGACATCCGTTATCACCGCGTGAAGAAATGCCTCCTCTGTTTCCTCCAGAAACTCCAACACCGCTGGCAATATCGGATCGGTTCCTCTTGGCTGTTGTTGTTGTTGCTGTTGCTGCTGTTGTTGTTGACGTTCGTACTGGGAGAGTCTGCAGATAAGAAAAAACAAAACAAAATTTAAATCACGTGGTCAGCGTCATCAATTCTTCGCAGACTTCATTTTTTTTCACTTCTCCCAGTCCCTGCTGTCAGATTCCAACCGACGAAATTGATTACTAAATAAATTAGTGACGATGGAATTTTTCTAAGGAGGTTGGATCACTACTATGCAATTTCTCCATGCTTAATCATGTTGAAAACATAAAAAGTTTCGAAAAAATGAGAATTGTATAAAATTTGATAAATAAATTCTTTAATAATCCATACGACGATACAATTTTTTTTAAAATTTTTTTACCACATTGTACTCGAGTCATTGATCACTAAAGTTCACGTGTACAAGCACAGAGCTTGCATATATACAAATACACATCTCTTGCATAAGAACGTGGATTCAACTCTCAATTGTTCGACAACCATGTCATGAAAAATTCGAAAAAAATTGCGTTTATATAATTGGACCAAAGAATGTTGTAACTTAATTTTATAAAATTCTCATCATTTTGATTTCGGGACCCAACCTCCTTAATTCTCGCAAAAATAATTGAAAAATATTAGAAAATTGATTTTAAAATCAAGGATGATTTTTGTTACTCCTGATTGAGTTCGCTGGCTTACCTTGAATGGAGAATTTTCCTTTTCACGTTAACAGCGTTCTTACTACTGGAAATAGTGAGATATTTGCTTACCTGTTGCCATCCCGACTGCTGGTTAGACTTGCAGTCTCGATATTGCCATCGAGATCAAAGGTCGTTTCGTAATTGTGTGTGCCCTCAGGAGGAGGTGCGTTATGAGAGGATGTGCGAGGACTCGCGGCAGACGATTTCGTTGGACTCGGTGGATTCGAGCTGTTGCCACCGTTCGGTGTGCCCGATCCCGATCTATACTTTTCCGAGCTGACCTCCTGACTATTAGCATCTGGCGAACGTCTATACTCGAGCAACGTGCGTGGCAAATACGAACACACACCAAGCGCAAGTGATAATCCGAAATGGTTAACAACAACAAAAGAAACAAAAATAATATTGACTTTGTAATGTTGAGGCACTAATTGCGACGAGCTAGCGCGTCGATCGTGTGAGTAGTACAAAAAAAAACAAACTAACTCAACTCCTGTTAAGGAGTTTGGCTGCATACGACAATATTATAAAAATTCAATAAAAGTTCGTGATAATCTTATTCTCTAGCATCAAATATGACACAATTTTTTTTTCAAATTTTCATCTACGTAGTTTTCGAATTATTCGAATTTACAATATGCAAAATATATACCTATATATATATATATATATATATATATATATATATATATATATATATCTGAATCGTATGCTTATGCATGTAAACTCTAGTATTCAATAACTCGAAAACTGTGGCGAAGAAAAATCTTAAAAAATTCGTATATTCATATTTAATACTAAAGAGTATGCTCACCAAATTTCATCAAATTCTAATTATTCGGATATTTCGGATGCTCTTAACATGTCAACATTGTTGTGAGTAGCCAACCTCCTTAATTCTGGCTCATAAAATCAAAGCGATTAAAATCTAATTAAGGGATTATTTTGAAACCTCTGGTTTAACGTGCGAAGATGCACGAAGAATGAAAAAAACAATGCATGAAGGTATAAATTGGGGGATTAGAGAATGTGTTAATGTATAGCAAAAAACAGAAACTTACCTGTCGTAAGTGTAATCCATTTGTCTATTGGAGTCATGCCGTTGCCTCATGCGATCTTCTGGGGCAGGATCGATGAACCTGAACGTGTGCATTCGTCCGAATTTGATAATCGCTCCATTCTAAAAAAAAAAAAAGAATGCCAATAAAAAAAATTACCAGATGTCTGGAAAAAGTTGTTTTTTTTATCTGTGCCGTTGCAGGCTTATCGATAAATCACGGTAAATCCCAATCGAACAGAATTTTTTTTCCATGCATATATCATCATATCGATTGTTTATAAGCTCGTGCAATGCTCCAACACTTCCTACAACGTCCCCGACGTCTGCTCTGACGACAATCTCCCCGAGGGTAAAATTAACTTAGCCACTCCGAGAAAAGAATTCTTCTGGTCCAGACCAGACGCTCCTGGATTATTCTTTCTTTTTTCATTCCCATCGAAATAGTTTTTTTTTTGCTCCAGGCTTTCTGGAGTAATGCCACGAAAGAGAGGGAGAAAGAAAGACAGTGACAGCGGAGAGGGGAAGAGACCAAATTTATATGCATCCGAAGCATTTGAACTTATGCGAAAACGTAAAATTGTCTCAGTGCAACGAAACGGTAGTGAGCATAAAAATTGTATTTCAGAATCGACAGTTTTTTAAAATAATGAAATTTTTCATGGATCAACACAAACAATATTATTTTAATGGGAATTGTGAGCTTGTGACCCGTAGACACCACAATCCATTTGAGGTCACGTACTCACCACACTCGGGCAAATTTACAATTTGACTTTTCAAAAATTTGTATTTCTTCGATGAATGCAGGAAATTTATCTTGAAACCATACTTTTTGGGGGTAACATGTCCTGAGTGATCGATTGCAATGACTTTGAAAAACGAAAAATAGAATTTGGCTCTTGAAAAATAGCCAATTTGAAGGAAGGAATTTTAAAATCCTGTCACACTTGAAATTTTCGTGGGTGCAAATTCGCACTAGTGTAGTGTCTACGGATTAATAAAGTAGAGCAACATTTTAGAGATTGATGATATTTAGCTAATGTTGTACCTGCAAAATAGTGGTCTGTGCTATCCTTTGATTATTCACGTATGTGTGAGCATCCCTCGAGCAAGGAGTAAGGGTGACAATGTTTTCAGTGAAAGCAATAACGCAATGCCTTGGCATGACAGTCGAGCCAGTCAGTGTCAAGGTTTGTGCTTGTACTGCTTGTGGTCCAATTGGTCGTTCCGATCCGACTTCCGTGACGTTCGGTTGCAAACGATGCCGGACTCCAGTGCCATTTGGTATGTCGGTACCGTCTGGATTGAGCTCGAGAAGGAATGGCAACCTTTCGTCCTCGTACCTGTGATCGAACTCGCCCCATTTTCCAGCCGGTTTCTTTTTCCGTTTCCGCGGCACGTAATCCGCTGGTCTTCTTCTCACGTGGAACATTATCGAGCCTGAAGCAAAAAACCACGGAGCATCTAATCAGAAACTTGGAAAATAGTGAGAAAGTGAAAAAAAAAAATCTGAACCAACATTTTCACAAAATTTCTATTAATTTTTTGCAGATTCACGAACAAACATTTTCCAATTAAGGAGTTCGGATCACAACTTCACAGCGTTGCCATGTTTAAGACGTAGAAAGTTTCAAAAAAATAAAAATTCGATAAAATTTGGTAAATATAGTCTCTGATAGAGAGACGCGGCAGCGGTTCGACGCCAAATGTTTAAAAAAAAGCGTAGCCCGAGCCCGCTGTACTCTTATATGTAGTAAAATAGGCGTTTTACGAGGTCACATAAACTTTGAATCGTTTTTACGGGAAAACGAGGCGACAGAAAATTTTCATATGAAATTTGAATTTTCTACGACTTTTTATCGGTCGAATGGTCAGCTGTGGAACAAAATCCGTTCAGCCCGTCCAAAGAAATCAAACATTGAAGATTTTGGTCGGGCGTTTTGGGACGCTTTCTGTTCCTTAGAGTTTCTTGGATATATACGACGATGCGATGTTTTTCAAATTTTTTCACCACACAGTACTCGAGTCATTGAACACCAAAGTTCACGTGTATGAGCATAGAGTTTACATATATACAGGTAGGCATCTCGTGCATAAGAACTTCGATTTAACTCTCGATAATTCGATAACCACGAGGTAGAGAAATTCAAAAAAAAATTGTGTTTGTATAATTGATGCCAAAGAATGCCCACGAAAAATTTAATAAAATTCTTATTATTGTGGTTCCGCGATCGAGATTTTCGAAATCCCGACATGTGCCCTCACTTTCGAGAAAAACAATCCAAGGTTAATGAACACACTAAACACTAATGTGAATTAAAAATTATAATATTTAATGTTGATCAGAAAGTGTGAAACTGCAAGTAGAGAGTGAAGCCAGAGCGACAATTAAGAATTTTCTCGCAGTTGAGCACTTTCTTAGAAGACCAAGAGTGGGAGAGCCTTAAAGAGAGCGTGCGGAATGTATATTTACAGTTGTTGCGCAACAGGAGTAAATTGCTAATTAGATAATTGCAGCACACCAGCTGGAAGATGCATCGCATCGTTGGTTAAGCGTCGAGGAGCAAATACCGTAGACTATGTTAACAAGTGTGAAACGAAGAGCATTCGCATCAGACTCGAGGGGGGGATTAAAAAAAGCTGAAAAAAATTGAATGATAACGGAAAATGCTCCAAAGAGCGAGAGCGAGAAGAAGAAAAAAAGAAACAGACGGACAAGAATCTAGAAAAAAAAAAAAAAAATCGAACATTTCATTGTGCCTTGACCCTTGTGCTATTTTAATTCTCGACGATTTCTTCATGCCCATCGAAGCTTGTGTATAAGTAAATGACCGTCTAGTATTCTTCCAATAATCCGGACTAAATCCATACCCTTTCCTCTGCGTATTTTCATTGAGCGTTTAAAAATTCACGAGTGTAGGGAGCTCGTGCGTTTATGAGATTGCCCAAGAAAGTTTTTTCTCGTAAAAATAAAACTTTTCAATTCGCTGCCTAAAAATAATAACTGTCGATATATGCACACGAGTGCAAAGACGAAAATTAAAAGGAACAAGCGCGAGTAAAGAACAAATGTGCATATACTTTTAATAGGATACGTAGACACAGCGAATGGTATATATGGAGCGTTCCATAACCCTCGAGACTGTGTCGTCCCCTTTTAAATCTGTTAAACGTTCACTGCGACGTCAATTGATATTTTCCGGTGGTAAAATAAAAAGTCCCTCGAAAAAATCCCCCCCCCCCCCCCTTGCATGTCTCGTCTATCACGGGTGAAGAATAATAAAGGTTGAATGTGTAATTCGTTATGAAGCGGGAAAGCCTTGCTTTACGAATTTCGTATGATAAATAATTAATGAAAAAGGGAGCGTCTCAAACGGTCATGCCCATGTGCACGTGTGCCCTAAATATTGAACCACGTATATTTATGGGGTGACTAAAAAAAAATGAAGCATTTCATTCAAAAAAGTTGTTCGAAAGTTCACGGTGTGTGATAAAAGTATCTGCTGAGAGGAGGATTTTGTAACACTTTGTAAAAAACTTTCATAGTTTTTTGCAATTAAATTTAAAAAATCGAAGATTTTCACGGAAAAAATGATGCTGGAGTTTGCAACGTTGGAATGCAACGAAATATATTTATTTACATTGATAATTTGGGCAATTTTTTAAATGATCCGAAATATTCGAGCTGGTATATTTTTCTGGGAGCAAAAACCGTTTGCTTTATCGTCGCAATTTAATTCTGAATAAAAATAATGAGTTTTGGCAAAAAGAAAAAAAAATTTCGCTGCATTTCAAGGATGCAAACTTCAACATGATCGAATGAGTGGAGAACCAAATAAGGAACAAGACTGTTATCGTAGGAAATGCAAAAAATAATAAAATTCTGAACTACCTTAGTGTTGAGGAAAAAAACTGCAATAGTATGTCTACGAAAAATTAAAGAACCCATGCTCCAACAAAGAAGTGTTGTCAAAATTACGGAGCTCGTTTTTTTTTTGCTCGTGACCTCGAACTGACGAATCGAGACAATTGGTTCTTCGATGGAAAACATAAACATGGTGTGTTTGAGGCATAAATGAGCGTGGAATTGTAGGCCATAGGCGCGTGACGTAAATACGTGGAATTTATTAAAAGCAACACGTTTTTCTGTGCATTTCTTGAAGATAATTCCAAAGACAAATACAAAAAACAAAAAAAAATAAAAAATAAAAAATTCATGAAACGTTGAAAATAAACATGCAAATGTGAAAAAAATGGGATAAGAATGTCAGACAATGTGCATACCACAACACCTCATATTTTTGAGCCAACCCATCCCGCTCGCCAATCAAGTATTTACGAGATGCCGCGCAGTTTCATCAAACTTATGATAAATATCAGAAAATTCACTCGGAACTGTCGCACAAATAACGAGCAAAGTCGATAAGATCGGGCGGGCACAAACACACAACGTAAACTGTTGAATTTTTTGCCGAGAACGAAACTCGGTGAAGGAGAAAGAGCAACCGGCGGTTTTTGGAGCCCGCGATGTCGCCCACTATATACCAGTTGGTGTTAGTAACTAAGCGAGGATCCCACTAAAAATAAAGAGACGAGACCAGACGAGACTGTTCTCTGTGACCAAGGGGAACCCAGAGCGAAAGTCTTTTTCTGTTTACAAGCACGCACGTGTCTCGCTCTGCCGGATAAAGGACGAAGATCGTCGTCATTGTAAAAATTAAATTGAAAAGAAATGCCGAAAGAAAAATACAGTTGATTCAATTAAATCAACTCAATATGCCAGTAAAAACCGCGTACGACTTTCTGGAGCAACAACTGTAAGTCAAAAGTAGCAAATTCCATTGTCACTGCACTGAGAAAACGATTTATTTATATGTACCAGGATTTGTTAACTTAATGATAAATTTGATAACTTATATGTATTTTTTATTTTTATTCTTTATTTTATTTTTATTAAATTCAATTTTTATTGACTTTATAAAAATTTTTTTTTTTTTTTTTTTGATTCGTTATTATATTTTTATTGAATTCAATTTTTATTGAATTTATAAAAATTGTATTATTATTATTTATTTTATTTTTATTGAATTCAATTTTTAATGAATTTATTAAATTTTTATTATTTTATTATTTATTTATTTTTATTTATTACTTTATTCTAAATAAACTGTTTTCTCAGTGTAAATCGTTCCATCAAGTTTTAGTCCCGTTATAAAGGTCATATAATTCATTTCTTCGTCCGAAGAAACATGAATCGAAATCTGGGAAAAAAAATTCATCAATTTATATTTTTTGAGGATAAATTGACTGTGCGGTCGAAATGATTTTTAAAAAAAACTCCATAATCGTTTTATTTAAAATAGCCAGTGCGAAATTGAGGTTTTTTCATTAATTTGCTTGGCTTTGTTCCATCGTTCAAAAGACATGAATGAAAATTTAAATGCTATTCCGAAAGCTGGATCCCGCTTTGTGTGTGAACGATCCAGCGAAGATGCGGTGGAAAAAAGATGTTGCCTCGTTTCAAAGAGCGAACGAAGGAGAGCGAGAGACTGAGAGATAGAGTGGAGTGTAACGTGAATGCCAGGCTGAAGTGAACGTAATCGAGTTGAATGTGCGAGCTACTTGCAGAAAGACTCGTGGAACAGCAAGTAAAGCAACTCCACAGACCTTCGTGTTGTAGTGACGTAGGACGTGAAAGATTTATCCACCAACATAGGATGAACACTTCCAACACCCAAATGGGCGTTCACCACATTGTTTTTTCTAGGAGAAAATTCCTTTCTGACAATATCGTTTGAATAAAAAATTAAAAATGTAATTGCAAGGACGTGCAACCTTTTACCTTTTTTGTGGCTCAGATAAAAATTCACATTGAGAAAACAGTTTATTTATAATAAATGAATATATTTTGTTGGTACTTTCACTCAAACATTCATTAACTCTCATAAATTTTGTTCAATTGTCGAAAAATATTTTTGTTATCATGACGGAATGTCTTAGGCTAGCATTTCCTTAACGATAATGATTTGTTCGATCGCTTATATTTTCTTTAACTCGGTAGATGTTTATGGTCATCAAATTCATTTGCTATCACGAAAGGTAACGTTTTATCGAATCATTCATTTATCAACTATTAACGAAAGTTTATTTCAAAACAATCGGGCGAGGCTCAGATGAATGATTTATGAATTGTTAAAAAAAACATTTATTTCACCGTATCACACTTTCCATTCGTTAGCAGTTAACAAATCCTGGTACAAATAAATAAACCGTTTTCTCAGTGTACAGTGACTTACGAGATTGAAGAATTTCCAGTAGGTAAGAAATAGGATTTTCGGCGATAGCGAATGAGATCGAGCTGAGCTCGCTCAATCGTGATTTAAGTTTGGAAACTCCGGGCACCATGATCGTTGATTTTTTTTTACGAATTTTCTTACAAATGTCTCAGACTAAATGCAAGACAAAAGAATAGTTTCTAGTCCCGTTGGGACTTCAAGGAAGACTGAGTGCGACAGTAGGATCGAGAGTGATACAATGGTCAAGAAGACCGGTGGTGCAGCTGACTCGTTTTGCCAACTAATGTCGTTTTTTTCCTCTTCGAATGTCTGAGTTTTCTTTTTTGTTTTTTTTTTTCTACCTGAGCGCGAGTATGGGGATTGTACGAGCCCAGGATATCCGTATGAGGAGTAGCGTCGGATCGGTCTAGCGTGACGGAACGTTGCGGCGAGAGTCTTCGCCGCTAGTTCTATATTGAGCTAACGTCCAGAACGTGGCGTACCAGGTAAACAATCGAAGAAAAATGGCAGCAGGTGTACGACGTTGTGTCTAAGGGGTGGAGATAGTTTGAAATTTGGGCTATTCAGGGTTTTCCAAAACTCGTGAACAGCCTAAGGAATCGAGTTTTAATACTTCGAGAAAAAAATTGAAAAAAAAAAATTCCCGAAATAGAAGGACGTGGAAGAAAACTCGTTTGACCTTTCGGTAATTACCACGACGGGTCGTTCGACCCGAAAGAATATAGTCAAAAATCCAGCAACACTTAAATAAAATTTTCAACAATAATTAATTCGATTTTTCAATAATAAATAATTAATTCAATTTTTCATTAATAAATCATTGATTCAATTTTTCAATAATGAATGATTAATTCAATTTTTCAATGATAAATCATTAATTCAATATTTCAGTAATGAAAAATCAATTCTAATTGTCAAAAATAAATAATTAATTCAAGTTTTCAATAATAAATAATTCATTCAATTTTTCAATAATAAATAACTGATTCAATTTTTCAATGATAAACAATTATTTTCGAATAATGGAATTTAAAATTTTCCAATGGATCAGCCAAAAAATGGTAATTCGCTGGGATCGATTGCAATTCGGTAACGATAATGACGACAATCATATTTTAATGGAACATCGTACAGGGTCATAAAAATAACATTTTATGATGATTGCAGGAGTGGATTGGTTTGATTGGCTCGTTTTGTTCTGGAGAAGGGACGCGTGACGATTATTCCCATCGCTAAAATAGGAAAAAAAAGCATAGTGAATGATTGTATCTTCATTCTTGTATTTTAATTCCAAGATAATGAGAATTTCCGAGGTTCCCGGAATCTTAGAAGGAAATTTAATTCGTTAACAGATGCACATTTTAAAGCTACGCGAAGCACGGATAAAATAATGAAAAAGTGGCGGTACAGTGTCGTTTTATGAAGGGGAAAAAAAAGGTGGTGAAAACGACGGTAGACGTCATGTGATCAGCCACGAGGGAGAAATTCATGGGATCGTGAGCAACGGTGGCATCGCATCATCACCTGACCACTTGAAAATATATATTTATATTTTCCTACTCGAATGTGTTAACTTTCCGGTTTATATAGACAAAGTGGTGGTGTAACTTTTAACTGGCTGGTGCAAAGTAGCTCGTCACGTAATCTTCAATATAAAAGTGCAACGACGCTGCATAATGCAACGAATGAACGGAGATTTGAAAGAAGAAACTATGACGTCTATAGACACGTAGCTATCCATGGGATTGAGCCCAGCTTCTCCATTACGCACGGAGCATTCAATGGGCCACATTTACAAAAGGGCTCGAAATATACACTTTTCCCTTTATCCTTTGCTACGTGCGTAACATCCTTCGTATAATGTCATATACCCATCGTCTATACAAACTTTTAACGAGTTTTGTAACACCCACTGCAAATTCTATAGTGCTGGTAGAATTTCCATGATGAATACTCTACACAATCCAGTGGTTAAAATTTCATCCATGGGCCTGACAAATCAATCCTTTGAGGGTAACTGGCTCAAGACCGCAACCCCATTGAATTAATCATTCGCGATTCATTTTTAATGGTAGGGACGAATTTTTCAAGCTCCTCATTACAAAAATGAGAGAAGCATTATGCAATAATGTACACGGAGAAAACACTCTATTTTTAATGAAGAAATAATAAAAACACTTTTCCCATTAATTATTGAATCTTAGAAAGCATGGCCATTTATCGTGTCGGTGTCATTTTTGGGTCACACGAGCGAATCCTTTTATCTCCCAGACCAAATATTGAAACATTATTACGATCGCTGTTTTAAAAAAATCAGAATTTCGTTGCATTTCAACGATGCAATCTTGAACGTGATATTTTGTTGGTACTTTTACTCAAACATTTATTGACGATTACTGAATTTGTTAATGGTCAATAAATATCCTTGTTATCACAATTAAATTTCTTTACCTTGAAGATCATGATTTTTTGAGTCGCTTTCATTTCCCTTAACTCGGTGGATGTTTATGGTGATCGAATTCATTCGTTATCAAGAAAGATTACGTTTTATCAAATTATTCATTTATTGACCGTTAACAATTGTTTATTCCAGACAATCGCGAGAGGCTCGAAAAAATGATTCATTAAGTGTTTAAAAACATTTATTCCGCCTCATCCAGCTTCACATTTGTTAGCAATTAAAAAATCCTGGTACATATAAATAAATCGTTTCCTCAGTGTATGAGAAAATAATTCACCATATAAACTCATTTTTCACAGAATAATTCGCGACCTGTTTATTCGTTTATTTGAAAGCCCAAAAAAATGACTTTATTTCGTACACTTTTAATGATTTCTCAAAAGAATGTAATTGCTGCAATTCATGATCAAAGGAATTATTAAAATGTAGTGGACGTCGAAACTGAGATGAATTATCGTTGGAACGGAAGAATGAGAAACGGAAGGGAGAGAGAGAGAGAGAAAAAGAAACGGAACGAAGACTAATCCAAGAGCGAGATCGTACGTATACCTTATAGAACACGTTAACGAAAAAGAAAAAAAGTTTAACAGCCAGAGCGTGTAAGAGTATATGAGCCTCGCGTGGCACTTGAAGCATGCGATAAAGTTCACGATTTTTCATTATACATATAAACATATATGCCGTCGTGTGTCTCTGTGCAAGTGTACGAGCAGCTTCCGTGAAATGGGAAAACTGGGAATTGTTTCATTTTTGAACGAAACCCACAGAGGTGAGTCGCGTCTACGTTGAAAGTATTATTTTTACTAAGAAATATAAACAAGAGAGATACGAGAAAATGATCTTTCCAAGAGAAAATGAATAGTTTGCAGGATTCCGAAAGACTTTATTTACCGGCCTTGGAAAATCCACGTGGACGTACTTGCAATACAAAAAATCATGACACGATATTTTAGAACAAAAAAAGAAGAAAAAAAAGTCAATTATTTGTCATAAACATTTTTTTTTCCTTCGTCTATTCAATATTTAGCAAGATCGTGTTTTTTACGATGAATTATATTCATATTTATAGTAAACGGTATAAATCGATAGAATCTTGTGGTTTTGACACTGAGAAAAAGATTTATTTATATGTACCAGGATTTGTTAACTACTAACAAATGTAAAATAGGATACAGCGTAATAATTGTTTTTCAACAATCAATGAATCATTTATGTGAGCCTCTCGCGATTGTCTGGAATAAACATTTGTTAATAGTGAATAAATGAATAATTTGATGAAACGTAACCTTTCTTGATGGTAAATTAATCGAACAAATCATTATCTTAGGGGAAATGCTATGTCCTTGAAATTTGAACGTGATAACAAAAATATTTTTTGAGCATTAACAAATTTAGTAACAGTTAATGAATGTTTGAGTAAAAGTACCAACTAAATATATTTCCTTATTATAAATAAGATTGTCATAATTATAAACTACTTATATAAGTAAAATTATTTATTATAAATAAATAAATAATAAATTTTCTCAGTGTGTACCCGAAACATTTCGTCCCTGTCTACGTACGCATGGAATTCATGCGGATACGTGTATGCAGATATATAATCAGCTGAAAAGCTCTTTGACTAATGAACGACGTTCACATTTGCATGGCGATATTTAGCCTTTGCTCTACACTTGCTACACGTATGCTCGACACACCACCGTCCTCCAACTTGTATATAAATCAACGTGAACGTATGAATATATATTATTTTCGTCCGTGTCTCTCCGGACATTTGGGTTTCAAGTTAAAATCCACAGTGCAAACTCGTTTCTGTCAACGTTCCTGAAGCACGAGATGTTCAACTCGTTTCTGTCATCCGATAGGCTTTGAGATCCGTATGAAAAAAATTTGTAAACGTTGTCTCGAATCAATTGGAGAAAAATGTCAACATTGGAAACGGACAAGGTCGAATGATTGTCGTTCAAACGCACGTACGTAAAGTTTAATTCTGAATCGTCGAGTCCCATCATCGAGTGAATTTTGAGGAATCTGTGCGAAAAAATAAATATCTAGAGGAATTTAGTGAGAGCGAGCAAGCGAGACTTTTCTCTCTCGATCTTTAGTCTCTCCCTCTGTTCGGGATGGCTCTTCCTTTCTTTCAAGCAAAGAGGAACGTACTCGAGCGCGTCGAGGTCACCGCCTCTCGAGTCATTGCACCTGCTGGTGCATGTTGTTGCTACTGCAGTCCCAGTTCCTCGACTCCTTCTTCGTTGCCTACGACTAAAACTACACTAGAGCTCCTCACTTTTTTTTACCTCTTTTCCTTGCACAACTCCGCTGACGATTACAAGTTTTCCCTTCCTTTTATGTGCTGTAATCAGTTACCATCGCGACCATTACGCGTTAAAGGTTCCAGTAGTAATCGACTAAATATTGCGATAAAAATATTCTTTGGATTATGCTCAGAAGCTCATTTTTATTACCAAAACTCTAGAATCAAATCCTTGCGGAAGGAGGATCCAAAAATGATGATTGTTTCAACCCGTAGACACGACACTTGTGCAAATTTGCACTCACGAATATTTCAAGTGTATAACAGGTTTTCAAAATTCCTTTCTTCAGTTGGGTCATTTTTCGACGATGAAATTTCAGTTTTTAACTTTTTGAATCATTGCAATCGATTACTCAGGATATTTAACCCCTAAAAAATATGGTCCCAAGATTAATTTCATACATCCATCGAAGAAATACTGAGTTTTGAAAAGTCGAAGTGCAAATATGCACCAGTGTGGTGAGTGCGTGACCTCGAAGGGAGTGTAGTGTCTACGGGTTGAAAAAAAAATGCCCATGCAGACACTTTCAATTTCAAGTGAGAGAGACTTCTCCCAAACACTTCTCGTCGTTTTTGTTCCGTAAAAACTGCGTATTTTCTTTTGGCGTGTTACTTTGTACCGATTTCGTGGCCCATTGTGCGCATAACTCTTATAATTCTCGTTTTCCACGACATTCGAGTATATTAAAAAAGTGCTTTATTGCGGATAATATTCTTTAAGGCTTTTACCGCGAGCCTGCACCGGTCGCATGCTTCGAGGAGGACATGGGGCGCTTACACGCGTACTTGAGTGCGAAAGCATTCGTCACTCATCTACTTGTAGTAGCAAAAGCAGTCAGACACGGAATAAGAAAAAATAACTGGAGAATTGACAATGTTTCCCGAGTATTCGGAATATTTTTTTGCCTGCATCGTGAATTTTGTGTGTTCCCCCTGAGAAAACAGTTTATTTGTGATAAATAATATATATTTCGTTGCATTGCAACGTTTCAAACTTCAGCATCATTTTTCTCAGTGCACGCATAATTTTTTGTTTGCTGCGGACATTGCGTTCGGCACGCCAGTTCAAATCCAAACGTTTAATTGTTCGAAACGCAAAGGACCTAAGTTGATGTCATTCAATATCGTTTAATTGCGTGTTATCAAGAAGAATGTGTCCTGAATTTAGTTAATGCATCAAGCAATGGGATATCGATCGCTGTAATTCTGGAAAAAAAGCGATATTCCTATTTTTATACATGGAGCTCGAATGTAACACACAATATAAATACTAATGAAATATTGATGTCGGTCGATCGATTAACGACATTACAGATCTGCTGATATGAATCGAGCGCGGGACGCGCAATTGGACCAACTCATAATGTCAACAAAGACGGAATAATTCAACGGATTCTCAAGCTGATCGATATGCTCGTATGAATTTCAGATACGAACGTGCCTCACGAATGGGAACGCAAGATATTGCCGCGAGAATTAAAAAGCCAATGATGAAAATTGCATCCAACTAACGTGGAAACGACCAACTGTTTCACCTTTACTAATTAATATTGTGGTGCTTGCCTTTTGTTCCGTGGACACTTTGATATTTATGCGAAACCTTTTGCATGACCTATTTTGCGACTACTGCGTGACGCATTTATGTGTTTTAATTGTCCCTCGCCCTCCCCCCTGCTCCTGAGTCTCTGGTCATCTTCGAGAGGGTGGAATCGTTGATAAAAAAAAATGAAAAATTGAGCAATTCGACAGAGAAAAGATTTTCGAAAAGGAACATTTTTGTTTTTGTTTTTTTTCAATTACGAAAAGGACTCACCGAGCAGAATTTCAACTTTGCCATTTCTTCGGGGCTTGAACGACCACAGGCCGATCATGATTCACCGATATTATTTACCACACTCGAGCCAAAAGTTTTCGCACCGTCGTTGGGAGGGAAGGAGCGAATGAATGTTGCGATTTCTTAGGGCTCTTTGTGCACTTGTGATTAATGGATCGTAACCGAGAGTATATAAACTGGAAGAACATGGAGCTGGATAAACCACTCGCCGCTTCGAGACAGCCAACTCATTAATTAGTTAATTAATTAATTGCTATGCCACGAGCAAACGAGGCCCCTTGTATAGTTTTCTTGCTATTTCATCGTAAACTTATGGCATTGGAAGAACTTGCCACTCTATTTCAAAGAGACAATCGTACTTCGGACACGCGTTCTCATGCGGCATTATGATTTCAATTTAATTTTCGTTAATGACTAATCAAATACGTTAATTAATTATTTGGAACACTCTTCATTATAATTGACGAGAAATTATACGAGATTTGTATCGAAAACATTCGTACGAGCACTTTTGAACTTGACGTTTTCAATACATCACCAAGATTTATCACATTAACTGGTCCTGTTTTCATTAATTATCACAATTTGAATAAAACGATATTTGAGACGAATTTATCGTGGAATTATGATTGTAATAAAAATTAGAAAAAATATAATGGCACATGGACACTCGTCCATCGGTCGCGGCTTCTTGAACAAAACTGCAAACGGTCTCGTTAAAGCGTCGTCACAAACTATACGAATAGAAACCACCCCTAGGAGGCACGTGAACTTGGCGCAGACGCCGAACGTTGTTGCATGATTAAATATATCGTTCGGGTAGGGTGGATAAAGGAAAGGAACGTTGTGACCAATGCTCCACATGCTCGTTGTTTTATGAAACATGTGAGAGCATGCATTATCACGACGGGGGCTGTGATAACCGAACAAGAAATCCCCGAGCGAACGGATCACCTCCCGTACCACTCATTGAGACAATCTTCCGATCATTTTGTGTGTTTGTGTGTGTGGGCATGTGTTTCCGTGTTGAAAACACACGTGACTAGATGACATTTGAAATAAAGTGGTCTTTGCGACGTTTCGTGTCGAAAGGTCACGCGTTCTCATAGGAAACTGTTTTTCATTTGGATGACCACAAGAAATAATGATGGAAGGCCATTGGCTTCGAGAATAAAGATCTGGATCGTGGAATTCGATCGACTCGGTATACTCAATGCAATCAGTTGTGTTAAGCCACTTTATTTCCTTCCTTACATGAAATCCCGCCTCCACAATGAGAAAACAGTTTATTTATGATAAAGAAATATTTTTAGTTGGTAATTTTACTCAAACATTGTTACTAAATTTGTTGATGGTCAAAAAATATCTTTGCTATCACGATGAAATTTCATAGGTACAGCATTTGCTTGACGATAATGATTTGTTCGATCGCTTCCATTTCCCTTAACTCTATAAATCTTCATCGTCATCGACTTCATTTGCTATCAATAAAGTTAACGTATTATCAAATTATTCATTTATTAACTATTAACAAATGTTCAATTCAGACAATCGCGAGAGGCTCAAATAAATGATTCATTCAATTTTGAGAAACATTTATTTCGTTGTATCCAACTTTACATTCGTTAGCAGTTAACAAATCCTGGGATATAAATAAACCGTTTTCTCAGTGCGCACGAAAAAATTGTCCACATCGTCGGGGGGGATAAGATTTCGACCCCGAGACTATTTTTGTCTCCTGTGTATTTTTTTTTACAACTAAATTACCTTGAGGTTTACGATGTCGGAAAAAGGGAATATTTATCACTTGGAAAACGTACGAGAACATTGTGTCCCGAGGCTGTCGAGTAGGTTACGCCAACAAAAGGGATTTTTTCTATTTTATCGACCATCAAATCCCATTGAACTTGGGTTAAAACACCATTCCCAACACCCTCGCTTCTTCTGTACCGTGAAATCAATGCCTATACTTGTATATTTTATATATAAATGTAACGGATGAACGGCTCGCTTGGTTTCACCTTCAACAAAGCACTCAAAAATTAAAACCTATCACGCTCCATTACCAAGTTATACCGGGCGCTCCGAAATTTTAGAATCGCTATTTCCTCCATAAAAATATACATTTATTTATTACCCTCGCATTATAATAACAATTAATGTTCGATAAAATAGAATTCTCGCGATCGCCATAATAATTCCTGCACCTATATATTTTCCGAAATACAACTAGACAGGTGTCGAATGAAATAAACTTTTCTACCCCAGTCCGATGCCTCAGTAGAGCTTCATTCGACGCAAAATGTTCGTTTTGCTAAAATTCTACGATGAAGTCGCGAGATAAAAAACTAGTTAGCTTTCTTAATACTCGGAAACCATGTTGAACGTTGCAGCGTTGGAATCCAGCGAAATTCCGTTTTTCCTCGAACAAATCTCAAGATTCTTATGCAATATTTAGTAACGACAATAAAGCGATATTTTTTTAGGCTCCAAAGAGAAAATCGGTACGAAAATTGTCATGGTTTTTTAAATTCAACAAATAATTAACAGAAAAACGTTTTTTTTTTTTCGTTGAACCCCAACGTCGCGAACTTCAGTGTTTCTAATCAGAAATGTGATTGATAATCGATTACGTTAAAAATATTTCGCGACTTTTCGTGTTGGAGTTACGTCGCGTAAATCGACCAACGGTTATGCTTGGGAGACGTTGAAAAGCGGAACTTTTCCTTTCCAACCCTCGGCGAGTAAATGTCGCGATCTGTAACAAAACTACAGGTGGTAAAAGTCTCATGGACAGCACAGCGCTCTCTGTAGCCTTTATTATCAGGCTCGACAGCCACCCTTTTGTATAGAGCGACTAGCACCCTGGCCAATGTTTCTTGCACAGTGAGACCAAAGATGGCGTTCGTATAATCAGAAAAACCTCTTTAGCTATTTGCTATTAATGCACCTGAGGATTTTCAGCCCTTTTTCGGCGGGACGTTTCAGCGAAGTGTCGACGTTTCCAGGTATAACAACGCAAACAACCGTTACACCGTTCCCAAGCAACTCCCTTGGCCATCAAACACCTGTCCAATATTCAAGGGTCCTGCTGACCCCTTTCCCAAAGAATGCCTGATATGGAACGCCTGGCGAAGTGCTCTAAAAATCTATCGATCGATCTCATTACGAATAAAAAAACCTTCTGCGTCAACATCGTTCCGACGATTGGGCTCTACCCCGAAAAAAAAAGAAAAAAAAACAGCCGCACGATTCTCCATGAAAAAAAAAAAAATAAGGTGCGTACGTTTTCCGATAAGTCATCAAATCGAATGCGATGAAACACACTGAGAAAACGGTTTATTTATAATAAAGAAATATATTTAGTTGGTACTTTTACTCAAACATTCATTAACCGTTAATAAATTTGTTAATGGTCGAAAAATATCTTTGTTATCACGATCGAATTTCATAGGCATGGCATTTCCTTGAAGGTAATGATTTGTTCGATCGCTTTTATTCCCTTAACTCAGTTGATGTTTATGTTCATAAAATTCATTTGATATGAAGAAAGCTTACGTTTTATCAAATCATTCATTTATTAACTATTAATAAATTTTCATTCGAGACAATCGCGAGAGGCTCAAATGAATGATTTATTAACTGTTGAAAAACCTTTCATTTGTTAGCAGTTAACAAATCCTGCTACATATGAATAAATCGTTTTTGACTGATAATTTTTTTCTTCATTCATTTTCGATGTTTTTTCTGTTGAAAATATCGATTTTGAGTATTCATATAATATTCCAGTTTACCGTCTGCAACGGGTGCGAATCGTTTCGGATTTATAGACAGTCTCTTGGATGGATCGAGAGGTAAAGGAGAATTGTTGAAGACTGAGATGAAAAAAAATCGTCTGGTCACGGTGTATCGGTGTGCTGACCTTGAAGACTGAAGAAGAAAGGCGCACCAAGGGAACCATCCAATCCACACGAACCATAGCAGCACGAGCGAATCGGTTGGGCTGGCGAAAGCATTTATAAGAGCAGAGGAGTTGCGGAGGGCAGTATAGGTCAACAACGAGGTCGTCCCCATAACCCAACCGATGTACAAGGTTCCACCATCCGTTTGTACATTTCTCTTCGAAGAATATCAACTCGCACACACACGTGCGCACACATGGATGCGATATTATGTACATACGGGATACAGAACACATAATATAGTTTTGGTGAGCTGGGGGCTGTTCCCTTGGGCGATGTATGGAACACACACGTTGCAAATAGAATCGATATCACGATAACATTGTGCTTGAACTCTGGTCAAATGGTCAAAAAATATCTTTGTCATGACGATCGAATTTCATAGGCATAGCATTTCCTTGAGGATAATGATTTGTTCGATTAATTTGCCATCAAGAAAGGTTACGTTTCATCACATGATTCATTTATTAACTATTAACAAATGTTTATTACAGACAATCACGAGAGGCTCAAAGTAATGATTCATTAACCGTTAAACAACATTTATTTCGCCGTATCCAGCGTAACATTTGTTAGCTCACCCAATCGTGATTTAAGTTTGGAAGCTCCAGGCACCATGTTCGTTTATTCTTTTTACGAATTTTCTTACAAGTCTCTCAATCTAAATGGCAGGCAAAAAAAATTGTTTCTAGCCCCGTTGGGACTTCAAGGAAGACTGGGTGTGACCGTAGGATCGTGAGTGATACACTGGTCGAGGAGACCGGTGGTGCAGCAGCTGGCTCGTTTTGGCAACTAATGTCGTTTTTTTCCTTTTCAAATGTCTGAGTATTTTTATTTTTTATTTTTTTATTTATTTTTTTTATTTTTTTTTACGTTTTCTTGCGATTCTTCATAACATTACTAATCGGCGAGTAATACTCGGCGATGAAAATTTTATCCGTTTCAATAGTCCTAGTCCTGTGAAAGCGTCACAGATGGGAATAAGTAAATAGTTTTCATAGTAGGAATGAAACTTTGTTTTTGCAGTGACGTAGGCAAAATATTTCGTGGTGTAAATTTAGCGTGTAGCAAGATGATTGGCCCTGCTATGGAATAATTAATTTAGGTCACAAAAACGAGGAGCCAGCACTGGGGAATCGTATCAACAGGCCAGATTTCCTCGATGCTACTATACGGCACAAAGCGTCGTTTACCGATTCGGAAGTTCGTTCATCTAGGACAAAAGGAAACGCATTTCGGTCGATCGTTGTTGCGTTTGTGATCGAGCTATAGAACCAAGTGAACCGTGACAAAGCGTGTACTGAGATATACACAGCTCAATGGAGCGTATTGGTCAAATTCGCGGAATACAAATACGCCCTCACCTCGATTCGCCTGGCCGTGAAACGTGGTTGAGCTCTTACGGTCACTGCGTCCTACTCGATTTTACAGTATTTTTCTACGTACAGACAATAAAACGTGAAAACACGATACAAGTTGAAACGAACGATAACCAAGTGTAGAGATATTACAACCATCGTCAAAGTTCACCGGGATGGAGCGAGAGCAGTACTCGGTTGGGTGACCGCTTAATCCATTTTTCCACTGGTTTGTAAATAAATAAATAAATGAACAAAGTGTGAAAATTCCCAATTAACGATAAAGTCGAATCGATTATCAATTTTTTACCAAAATTTTTCAACCCAAAATGAACTTGAACACTTACACTGGTTTTGAATAAATAAATAAATAAATAAATGAATAAATAAATGAATAAATAAATGAATAAATAAATAAATACATAAATAAATAAACAAAGTGCAAAAATTCCCGATTAACGAAACAGTTGAATCGAATATCAATTTTTAAAATTGATAAAATTCGAAAATTTTGATGCCAAAATAAACGCGATATGTTTTTTCGCGACATTTATGAAAGGGAACCCGCAGCATGAATTATTTTCTGAAGGATTTTCCGCGGGTACATACGTAGAAAAAAATTCCTATACGCAACTCATAAATTCACCCTTCGCGGTGCCCTTTCGACAAAGCATATACAAACTCTTTCGTTCGCTCAACCTCTCTCTCTCTCTTTCTCTCTCTTTGCGTCGTTCCAAGTAGTATGAGGAAGGATGATGGGCAACCGCGGCAATCTCATTGCTCCCGGGAAAGATGGAGAGAGAAAAAGAGCGAGTGGGAAGAGTGCAGTGTGCAAGAAAAAAGTATGTGCGATGCACGTGAGAATTTTGATTATTCTGACGGTTTTTTTTTTCAATGTGGAAGAGGGAAGAGAATTTGAGCCACAGTAATGAAAAATGTCCCCACGAGACTCGAAAGAACGCGCAGCAATAAAAAAATCTCTTGCATCCAACAAAAAATTATTTTTTCTTTTTATTATAAAAATGGAAGTTCCGAAAAGTTTTTGGCGTTTCGATTGTCCCGATAATTCGATTGGAATTGCGCGTCAAGTTTGATTCATGCATATAAACTTAAACACATGTTTCGCTCCGGAAAAAAAACTCCGAGAGCTGAGCATTATTAAGTACAAAAAAAATCAGGCCAAAGTTGTGGCGAACTTGCGGTTTATTTTTAGGATAAAAAAATAAATGATGCATGAATTTGAAATCGAGGTCGTGAAACGCGTTCAACCGACATTTCTCTTATTCCGTTGTAATTGCGGACCTCAAAGGTCATATATTCAGTTACAAACATAAACAAGTAGTGTTCTGTGAGTTGTATCGATTCGCGCAATGCGTCAACGTAATGTAAAGGTCAGTGGGTTTTAATCGAATTGCAAATATTCGAGTCATCATGACAAAATACACCACAATCACGAAAGCAAAATGTTGACGTTTCAAAATTTGGTCACATGCCGAATTTTCATTCTCGCACGCTTACCGTGATTTTCATGATGCTGAAGTTTGCATCGTTGGAATGCAACGAAATTCTGTTTTTTCTTGGCCAGATTCCCCAATTCTTATTGAATATTTGATAAAAATAATAAAACGATATTTTTTTAAGATCCAAAAAGAAAATCGATACGAAAATTGTCATGGTTTTTAAAATTGAACGAAAACAAAATAGAAAAATGGATTTTTCGTTGGACCTCAACGTTGCCAACTTCAGTGTCATTGATTTTCAATATTCGGACTTGAGAAAAAAAAATGCGACGATAAACACCAGCTGATTTTTCAATTTCTTTAAATGTACTGTAATATTCACCGCTTCTTTTCTTTTCCGATTCAGAATCGAGTTCATGAAACTCCGACTAGGGAGATGGCGTAATATCGATGAGGAAGTTTTTCGTTAAACTCCGATCTCGTTTCTGCTATGAATGGGTATCGAGAGTAGTTTTTCCTTGGAATAATTAAAAAGTAAGACACATTTATCATTATCGTATCCGGTACGTATAGTTTAAGGGATCAATGTGTGTGTTATATAATTAGAAAAGTTGGTCCGTAGGATATATGAACTTTCAACTCTTTGGGCTTATCTCTGAGAGGATGGAAATGATGCGCGAATGTGGAGAACAATGGAGCCGGTGTGAGCGAGCATATTATTGGACTGTTTTTACTGTGCTCGCTCCCCTCTCGCGTTGTCGTTTCTCTGCCACTCTCTATATGTCTAAATCTTCTCGTGCGGTCCAGCCAGGCGTCATCGTGTCTCGGCAATCCGTCGCCCCCATTTGAAACAATTTTTTTCACGTTTTTTTTTTTCATCGTTTACCAAAGCAATATCAACCGCGATGGTTCGATCGTAAAATCGTGAGTGGGCCATGAAAAAGGGGGTTGAAAATACGATAAAAACAAACACGCCGAAAAAATCGTATACGTGATGATAAAAAATGGCGCCGCAAGCGTTTTTAAAGCGCAATTATGAAAAATTAGCACAATCAACGATATACGGAGACACGATGAAACAGAAAGCAGTAAAAAAAAAAGCACGTAAAATGGGAGGAAAGGGAATCGCGTGAAACGGTCTATAAACAGGAACGAAATTGCTTTTCGTAATCGTAAATTTATCCTTCGTGGTAATAACGATGAGAACGAATGATCAATGTAGCTCAGTATTTCCCTAGAACTTACGTAAATTCAATTAAAATCATTCGAATCGAAGAGACAAAGAAAAATTCCATTCTCTCAGTAAAAATGAAATTTTGTTGGGAAAGATGGATATTTTGTTAGGCACGTTCGACTAAACGTTTTTTTTTTAAGTATAACAAAAATTCTATCATTGCAACAAAAAATATTTAAGAAAGTTTTTTCGGAAAGGAAATTTTTGTCGTGAATTTTTCTGACAGTTTCGTTATAAATAAAAAATATTGTCGAAGTAACAATAATTTTGACATTATCAAAAATTATTTAGTTGACGGTATTCAACAAAAAATCGACGTTTTTTGACAAAATTTCATTTTCGGTGCTCCCACTTGAATTATACACTGAGAAAAGGATTTATTTATCTGTGCCAGGATTCGTTAACTGCTTACAAATGTAAAGTTAGATACGTCGAAATAAATGTTTTTTAATAGTCTATGAATTATTTATTCGATCCTCTCGCCATTGTCTGGAATGAGCACTTGTTGATAGTTAATAAATGAATAATTCGATAAAACGTAACCTTTCTTGATAGCGAATGAATTTGATGACGATGAACATTTACTGAGTTGAGGGAAATAAAAGCTTGAAGGAAATCCTATGCCTAAAAAATTTGATCGTGATAACAAAGATATTTATCGACCATTAACAAATTTTCTAACAGTTGATGAATGTTTGAGTAGAAGTACCGATTAAATATATTTCTTTATTATAAATAAATCGTTTTCTCAATGTGAATAAAAAGGCTTTGCAACAATATATATTTTTTTTTTCTACGAAGACGAACGGTACAATGTTCAAATGTCCTCAACGAATTTTCGAAAATAATTTTCGTCGTGCACCGATGGCAAATGCACATTGCGGAATAGGTCGATTTGAGATAGAGAGCGAGAAGTGAGAAAGTAAAATGAGATCGAAGCCTCACGCGGAAACAAGTGAAATTCGATTGATTCGCAAATCCATCCGGGCAGGAGGCCGAGCTTGGAAGAAGCGATACGTAGAAGGGTAGACTCGTCGCGATCGAGCGTAAACAGACTCGGAGCGGTGGCGCTTTTCGATCGATCCTCGTCAGCTGATCGAGTGCCGGGGCTCTGCTAATTACAGGAGCCGAGTTCGCTTCTGAAAGCGCAAACACGCGAAAATATCTTGGGACCTTATCCCAATTATTTAATTGTGAACATCTAGCAAAAAAAAAACGAATGATGGAGTTTCCTTCGTAATTCATCCACCTTTCAACTTGTCAATCAATAATAATTGATGAAAAATTTTGGACGTAATAGAAATTGATTAAGATTTTTCAACGATCCTGCAGTCATGGTTTCATTAACTTTTGCTAATAATAATAATTGGCAACGGTTTTTTGAATCAAGGTCATCCAGAAATTGCATTGCAAATAAAAATAAAATGAAAAATACAATGAAAAATAAAATAAATAAGAAAATAAGAAAAAAAATAGAAAATAAAATAAAAAAATCAAAATAAATGAATAAATGAAAATAAAAAGTTATGTGATTTCTCAATGCCATGAAAATTTTGTTATCTCGAAATAGGACGCGGGATTTCGTGCTTTATTCCCGTTCACAAAGCGATGGACCAGCATCGGGGCTGATTTGCATTTTGCGATAGCTCGTCCTCGACGTCCGGGAAAAAGTCGATGATGGCAAACCGTCTATCTTTGTACGAAAGGAAACGGGGCGGTCAGGGGGGAAGGAGATCTCGTTACGCAATTGCCCGTACCTTTGATTCCACCGGGCAAACAGAAGAGGTTCGTGCAAGACAGAGAAAGAAAGATGAACAACTTTGAACAAGACTTATGCAAATACGATAACCTCTCCCACCGAAAGCATTGTTGTAAATCGCGCTTGAATTATTATGAAAATGTATTCCTTGCTCCGACGAATATTATACGTGTTCCTTGAGAATTTTATCTTCGTGGATGTACCTTCGTAAAACGAAACAATGAGATGCTATGCAGTGGACAAACAAATTGGAATAAGTAATCGATTACGAAATTTTGATCGATAATGACATTTGGATTAAAAATAAATAAAAATAATTTGGATTGCATTTTTTCTGACGATTGCAACGTTGAGATGCAACGAAAAATATTTTTTCCATTAATTATTCATTGAATTTAAAAAATGATGCTAATTATTCGTGTCCATTGAGTTTTTGGCTCGCCAGAAAAAATCGTTCCATTGTCCACACTTTATTTATTTATTTATTTATTTATTCATTATTTATTGAAGTATTTATTATATTTAATGAATTGATTAATTAAATAATAAAAATAAAATGAATATTCATTATTATTTATTATATTTAATAATAATTGTGAGCTCAGCTGAAGAATGAAGAATATTCCGTTGTATTCGAAGGATGCAAACTTCAACGCGATGTCCATACCATGATTACGTTAAAGATTCAAATCTTGAGTTTGTTTGTGAACACATAGTTTTCCGAAAAGCGTTTTTACGAGACGACGACTCCCTTGAGCTAGAATTCAATTTTTTTTTGAGCGAAGACAAATGGAGGGAATGTTATCAGTAAAATGGAACGCAGAAGAGATTTCATTTCTTTTAGCGAAAAGCAGCATCGTGGCCGAGAGGCAGGGCGCTTTTTTCCCCACTTTTTTCATTCTTTATCTCGTGAGTTTGGCTCTCGACACGTAACCCTTCTTGATGGATCTTCCCATCGTGTCATCGTCCGACGAACAAAAGAAATCGATTGTCCTCATAAATAAATCGGCCAGGTCTGCAGGCCGACCGCCCTGGACATGATTTTTTTCATTCCACTCTAATTCTCTCTCACCACGAGCATCAGTCGCAGGAACGTTCAGTAAGAAACAAAAACTCTACATACTCAACTAAAGCTGAAAACTTTGGGTGACTCCTTGGCTGGATGGAGTCAGTAGTTTGATTGGGTGAATTATGTCAAAAGCAACCGCAAGGAAAACGTGGAAACGCAGCGAGCACAAAAGAAAATTTCGATATCAAAGTCCCATAAACACCTGCGACGTTTTTTTTTATACTGTTTGCACCCACGAAAATTTCACGTGTAACAGGTTTTCAAAATTCCTGTCTTCAATTTGGTCATTTTTCGACAATAAAATTCCATTTTTTAATTTTTAAAATTCCTGCAATCGATTACTCGGGATATTGTACCCCTAAAAAGTATGATTGGAAGATCAATTTTATGCATTCATCGAAGAAATAAAAAGTTTTGAAAAGTCCAAGTGCAAATTAGCACCCAACAAAATTTCAAGTGTAACAGGTTTTCAAATTTTTTTTCAGAAATTTGGCCTTTTTTCGAGCATAACATTTTATTTTTCGATTTCCAAAATCATTGCAATCGATTACTCAGAATATTTTACGCCTAAAAAGTATGGTTTCGAGATTAATTCCATGCAGTCATCAAAGAAATGCCAAGTTTTGAAAAGTCGAAGGGCAAAGATGCACCAGTCGGGTGAGTACGCGACCTCGAAGGCCGTGTGGTGTTTACGCAATATTTTCTCTATATTTATTACAGACGAAAGGGAAATTCGATGCTTGCAAAAGATGCACATTGTTTTACATATCTTTGTGCAATTCCCATTTGCCTCAATCTGCTGAACGAAAATGTGACGGAAAAAGTAGTAGATATTGCGTTCTTTCATCCGCAGCATTGACTTTTTAATTGAAAACGAGTGTTTTCGTCGCATTATGCACACACGAGTGCATATATACTGAGCGAGCGTGAAACACCGAAGCACCCACGAGAGACTTGTTTGCCTGGCTGGGAATTATGTGAAAGGAATTCAGTCGAGTATATGCATTAATAATAACGCTTTAAACATGCAATCGCGACGCTATTCACAGAAGGCTTTCCTTCCTCCAGTGGAAAAGGAAATCCTCCGATGTAGTAACCATCAAGCTTTTCCTCCTTATTCCACAATTTGAAAAGAAAAAAAAAACATCAATTCAATGAGATCCGGAGCAGCTCGGAAAATATCGAACATGAAATCGTCAGAAACAACTTTTACCAACCAGACAAGTTTTTTATTCTCTTGATGATTATAATTTCAGAAAATATCATTTTTTTCTACGAATAATTTAATAATTTAACAATTTTTAATTAAATTTTCAATTTAATTCAAAAGAAAAACCGTTTACGTTAAGGAGCTTGGATCGCGACATCAAAATAATGAGGATTTTATTTAATTCGCACAAAACATTCTTTTTCATCAGTTATACGAACACAAATTTTATCGAAATTTTTTACCACGTGGTTATCGAACAATTGAGAGTTAAATCGAAGTTCTTATGCACCCCGCTGCCGCGACTCTTGATAAACTCTATGCTCATACACGTGAGCTTTAGCGTTCAATAACTCGAGTACCATGTGGTAAAAAAATTGAATCGTCGTATATATTGTTGAAGAATTTATTTACCAAATTTTATTGATTTCTTATTTTTTTTAAACTTTCAATGTTTTTGACATGGTTTAGCATGGCAAAATTGTATACTCGTGATCGAACCTCCTTAACATCCTTATAAAATCGATTAATCGGTACGACGAAATATTCGGAAAATAGTGATGACAAATATAGTTGAATAATAAATCAGATTCATCCGTTTTTCGAAAGTCGAGCCGATCGCACCAAGAGGCATCATTCGTGAAAGTTTATGGAGCTCAATTAAACAGGCGTGAAAAATCCAAGTACTCTAAGCGTATACGCAGTTCGGACAAACCAAACGAAGCAGTAGGATAAAAAAAAAATGTTAAGTAGCTTACGTCTGATGCCCCAATCCATCATGATGCTGGATGCTTCCGATTCAGTCTTCCAAATGAGATATGGATCGTTATAACGACAACGACGACCAAACGGTATTGAATCCTCTTTTAGAAGATTTATCTTCTTTCCTAGGGAACTATACAAAAGTTCGTCTCACTGGCTCGAATCTTCCGAATAAAAAGCTTTCGAATATTCAGATGTATCGTTTCGTCATTATTATTGATTAGATCTTGATTTTCATCCGGATTATCGATCGACTAATATTTCGTCCAATTGGTTTACGAGAGATATGTGGAAGTCGGTCGTTGAAGGACGAGCTAACGAATCGTACAGGGAGATTAAACGTTCAACAAAGTCACTCATTTTTTTCTCAATCTTTCGAGCCTTTTTTCTCTCCTTGGGACTTTACTGATTATCGAATCAATGTTGTCCAGAATTTTCTTCATTCACAGGGGTTTGCTGAATGGAAATCTCGGCGTTACAATTTCGCACCTCTGCATATTTTAATCGTGGACGAAGTAGGTCGTGTGATTTGTTTTCATAAAACATCGATCTCAAAATAATTGATCGAAATTCCCATCCGGAGATCTGTATAAGTGTGTATATATTGATTTAAATAAATTGGTCGTTCTTCATGAAAAATTGTTTAAATCGTTGACATTTTGATTTTATTTCCATGTCGTCTATTGGTCAGAAATATTAAATGCCTTTAGGTGAGTCCCTTTTAGTAGAATTGGTCTTGCGGTGTATAGAAGAAAAAATACAGTTTTATTTTCTCAAATGTGATGATTCATTTGGGTTGGTCCATTTGTAGAGATTTTCTGGAGCTCTTCAATTTCTGCATGTTTTTAAGAGCGAGCTCGAAAAATGTAGTCAAGGGCATTGGTCGCGAATCTTTCGTTTGTATAATGAAAGACTCGGAATTGTTTGTATGTTCCCAGGGTTTTATAGAAATTGGAAAGACATTTATGCGCATTATTCAAATCCTTATGAATCTTTGGAACTTCGTACGCTGTTCGGATATAAATTTATCAGTAGTTTGAAAAAATAGGATCGATAAACGTGTCAAAAATGTCTAAAGTTCCGTTTTTTTAATTATTTTCCATCGGTTTTCTTGTTTCCAGACTTTTTCTTAGTGCCAGATACACAACTCCTACTCAGAGTTTGATATTCTACGATTGTTTTTCGTTGTTCCCATTGTGAATCATTGCTCTTTAGGACTTGGATGAAAAGTTGATCTGCGAGGCGACATTAACGTTTTATTCGTGTCTAGACTATTGAATTTTAATAGCCAAAGTGTCTTAATCAACTCAAACACTTAACCCTTCTGGTTCGAGGTTATATCTCTCCATTCGCTGTTATGATGTTAGCACCAATATAGAATTTCGAGATCTTGGTCTCGTTGATTCAAACACTTTTCGACGACAGTTTGAATAATTATTCATCATTTTTGAAGCGCTCATTGCAATATCTTTCGTCTATATCGCGTGTTCACTCGTTCCGCATCACTTGCTTGACGTTTTCTTCGCCTTGACAGTTTATCTGAATCGAAAAGTTTATGTCCATTGATGTATACGAAGCATTTCATGCACAACTTTGCGATACAATTTTCCTTTCATTCTTATTTTCAATTTATTCAATTGCAAAAAATTTGTCATTCGTCCTTTAAGTTAAAAGAAAAACGGTTTTAATCCTGAAGCAAAAAAATCCTACTGTTTTTAGATTTTTTTTTCATCACTGAAAAATGCATTCTAAAATGCATTCGCACCCTGAAAAATGCTGAAGTTTAATTTTGTATTTTTGACTTTGTGATACAATTTTCCTTTCGGTCTTAATTTCAATTTATTTGATTGGAAAAATAAAAACTTGTAATTCGTCCTTTTTTTAAAGGAAAAACTGCATCAATCCTGAAGCAAAAAAATCCCATTGCCTTTAATTTTTTTGTTTATTATTGGAAAATAAGTTCTACAGTGCATTCGCACTCCAAAAAATGCTGAAGTTCAATTTTATATTTTTAACTTTGCGATTCAATTTTCCTTCCAGTCTCCTCCAAATTTCCAAAAATGGATATTTGTAATTCGTCCTTTTTGTTAAAGAAAAAACGGTTTTAATCCGGAAGCAAAAAAATCCTGTTGTTTTTATTTTTTATTTTTTTATGATTATTATTGGAGAATGCATTCTAAAATGCATTTGGACTCTGAAAAATGCTGAAGTTTAATTTTTTATGAGTTGAAAAAAAAAATTGGAATGCAAAAGTGTCGTGAAATGCCTCGCATATAAATGCACATGTGAATTTATCGATTCACACGAAATAGCAGACTCTCAGGGCTTTTTAATTCAATAACAAGATTAACGCAATTTCGTTCTCTTTGAGAAAACTACTCACGATAATGAAATGCTGTTAGGACGAAATAACTAGCATCAACATCAACTTGGAGTTGTTTGAATTTAGAAACAATTCAGCGAGTCGCATACGCGGCAATAGAAATCAAATTATTTCGTCCTGGAAATGCTCATTCCTGTCTTTGCATCGCACACTGCAATTCATTTATCAAACGCTTTTTCGCAACATCCCGAAACCGTTGATCGAACGAAAATCCCGTTATTCCGTAAGAAAACAAAATAATAAACCACCCACGATAAACTTTGTTGTCGGCCGATAAATCCTTTCAATTTTCTGGATATTTGCGTCGTTCGCGATGGAACAAGCTTCCTCGTAACTTTGCTTCGAACGCTTCGATCCTGAGTGAGGTTAGGAAGTGCACAACATGATTCGTACTGCGCCGAACTTGGCTCGAAACCGTTTCGAGTGAAAATCCAGTCGCGATGTATTCGGGGACACTGAATCTTCGGAAAAAATCGTTTTTCCCTTTGATCGAAAAACATTTATGGTCGTGAATGCTTTTTAAATCATCAGTCACGATTTTTCACGAAAAAAATATGAAAATCGAACTAAAATGACAAAAAACAAAACAAAACAAAACATTCGGCACGCGAACCGTAAATAATGTAGTGACGAGTGTTTTTCTTTTTATAACTTCTTGTTGACACACAATACGCAGGGGTGGGAGGAAGATACGAGGGACGCGAGCTCCTCGCGTAAGTTACGATGCACACGGTGCGAGGGTCGAGGAGGGACTGAGCTCGCCGCGAATCCGCGTGACCCCGTCTACCCCCCCACCACTATTTCCCTGACAGCTCGGGTAGAGAATCCCTTCGTTCCCCTCAACTGCTCCGTATCTGCTTGATTCTTCACATCGAATATCTCGTCCTTTTTTGCGATGTGACGCCAACTCTCCTCAGCCCCCCCCCCCCCCTCACCCTTCACACACATCCTCAATTCTCCATATTCTCCTCTTTGTACTGGCTTCGATAATATCGCATTATTCCTACCACATTAATGAGAGATCCAGAGACGCTTCGCTGCTTTATTCTCCTCGAAAACGGAACGATTAATTTCTATGGAATTTGTTTTTTTTTTTTTTTCATTAATTTTCCGAAGTGGCAAAGAAACTTTTGGTTAAAATGAATTGGACGACGAGGGGCAAATAAGTCGAAGATTCTTACTCCATTCCGGTTTACCGACTGCCTTTTGTGTCGACACGTGACACATATATGAGCGAGGTCAACAAACTTAGGAAAGGAAGGTCGGAAAGGAACGAGACACGGAATGAAAACGTATAAAAGAAAAGGAAAAACGTCGTGAAAATGATAAAAGCTAGGAGAAAATATTGGAAACGACACGATGACACGAAACGTATAGGAAATGGAAAGGAAAAACAAAACATTTGACTACGTAGACTTAACGTGAAGGACACGTCACTCTTGAAAATGTATTAGTCTCCGATATCAAGAGACTCGGCAGTCCAATTACTCTCGAACTAAAATCGAATCAATTTGAGGAATGGATTCGTCAGAAATATTGAGTTGGACTAGGGAAGAGGATTTTTATAAAGCCTCTCTTTCCTCATGATTCGACGGGATTAGCGAAACTGTCGAATTCACATCAGCTCAAAAATAAAAATATCAAGAAAGAAAATATTCAGTAATTTTTTACGGAGCAAGAATTTTATAACCTACACTGAGAAAATAGTTCATCATAAATGAGTATATTGGTACTTTTACTCGAACATCCATTAACTTTGACAACATTTATTAATGGTGAAAAAATATCATTGTTATCACGATCAAATTTAATTGGCATAGCATTTCCTTGGAGATTTGTTCGATCACTTTCATTTGCCTTAACTCGGTAGATTTTCATGGTCATCGAATTCATTGCTATCAAGAAAGGTTACGTTTTATTAAATGATCCATTTATTAAATATTAAAAAATGTGCATTTCAGACAATCGCGAGAGGCTCAAATAAATAATTCATCAACTGTTAAAAAACATTTATTTCGCTGCATCCAACTTCAGTCCTTGGGAACGTACACTTAGAAAATGATTCTCGTGATAACCTGAAATAAACATTGTTAATAGTTAGTTAATGAATAATTCGATAAAACGTAACCTTTCTTGATAGCAAATGAATTTGATGACTCTAAACATCTACTGTGTCAAGGGAAATAAAAGCGATCGAACAAATCATTATCTTCAAGGGAATGCCATGCCTATCAAATTTGATTGTGATAACAAAGATATTTTTTGAGCATTAACAAATTTTGTATCAGTTAATGAATGTTTGAATAAAAGTACCAACGAAATGTATTTCTTTATTATAAATAAACTGTTTTCTCAGTGTAAATAGACATGAAGTTTGAAAAGAAAGTGAAGAAAAGTTTGAGTTCGTTATTAGTTTTCTTGCATAAATGATAAATAAGACTGGCTCCTCTCAACTTTTTTCTTCGACTCATTATTCGCCACGAAACGATTCGATAGGGTGGACGAGAGTACTCGATCGATATTTCTTCATTGGCTCATGTACTCGATTATGCTTCGACGCCAGCGAAGAAAAAACGCAACTGGGTAAGTCACGAGAGTCGAAAGGAGGAAGAATAAAAAACATAATTGCTGAGGAAACCTGAGACATTGTGGAACCCTCGAGTCTCCTCGAGCTAGTACTTTCGATCGAGTATATTTTTCACCAGATTTAACGTCCTCTATTTTTGCTCAACCAACTTTGCCAACTTGGAAAAGCACTCGACACATCTTTTCCCCTAAACTGAATCATAAATCTCAGTTTTTCTTATCATTCATACGAGAAAATGCAACTCACGTGTCAATGCGCTGTAGATTTTCATAAATAAATTGTGCACCGACACGTGCTCTTGACATTTCGAGTGAAATTCGTGCAGAGAGAAAAATCTGATACTGATGAGCGGCGATGACCAATTAAAGTTTCGCGGTTTGGCTAAAAAGCCATACGAGTAATTACATTGAAAAGGCAGAGCGCAAGCTTTTCATTAACTTCGTGTGAATCCGCTGTGCAAAGCAACGAAGCAAAGTTTACGAAAGTAGGTCAAAATGTGGTCAAACTGTAATGGAGTCTTACGGGGAACGGAGGCTGCAGATTGAACAATCGATGGTATTACTTCAATTATCGAGGTCTCATTAAATACTGAGGAGGCAAATAACCACTGATTTTTTTTTTCTTACCAAAGGTCAGGGTCAGACGAGTTTCCACTGAACCGAAAGATTCAAATGATTCAAACAATTATTGGAATCAGGTTCCTCCAATTTTGGCTATTGTTTTATTAAATTAAATTAATTTAACTAAAGCTAATTTAAAATTTAAATTCAATTTAAAATTTAAATTAGAGTTTAATTTAAAATTAAGATTAAATATCAAATGATATACACCATGTTGAAGTTTGCAACATTGGAATCCAACGAAATTCCGTTTTTCCTCGGACAAATCTCAAGATTTTAATGCAATATTTAGCGAGGACAATAAAACGATATTTTTTCAGGCTCCAAATCGAAAATTGGTACGAAAATTATCATGATTTTTTAAATTCAAGAAATAATTAACAGAAAAACGTTTTTTTTCCATTATTAGACCGCAACATTGCGAACTTTAGTGTCCTTTATACACTTATAATTGCCACAAATTTCCAATCAAAGATGGAAAGAATTTCATGAAAAGTGAAAGAAAAAAAAAAAGCTTCAACGAAGGACTTGGGTTGATAACACTTTTTTCCGTTTCTTCTTCGTCGTCGTCGTCGTCGCAGTTTGTAATTGACTGTTTCGAGAGCACGAGCCAGACGATAAAACGTGTGTTAAAAAAAGCGAAGAAAAATAAAACAATTGGACATCTGGTGGGAGGAACTCCGAGGACTTTTCCCCCTTGACGAAACTTGGGAATTGGTGGTGAGTGGGCGTAGAGGGCTGTAGGGGAAGAGGAGACGAGAGGAGAAAATATCGCAGCCACGTGTATAACACACTGGGCAGACAGTTTGACAAAATTAACGTCTCATTTGAAGAGAGAACTTGTCTATTTTATTTTTTCTCCCTTGGCTGACACATCCAAGAGATTTTTTCCTTTCTGATTCGTTTTCTTCCTCCGAGCAATGAATTCTTCGTCTGCCGAAATTACTGCGGATCCTGTCGAAATGGAAACGCGATAATTTATCGTTCCCTTTTCCTCCGTGCCTTTGACTAACGAGCATGAATAAATTGCATAAATTTATTTCGAGGATGGGATAAAAGGACCGCTCCCAAGGGCATATTTTGGACAAACGAGGTAAAATCAGAACACAACGCAAATTACTCGTGCGTACAAAAACCCACGGAGCCTGTGGAGAAAGAACCTCTGCTTTCTCGCACAGTAACATCAGGGACGAAAATCTGTCCGGAGCTGAAGAAATGGACAGTAAATATCAGATTCAATGAGAACCTCACACCAAATGCTCGTATTATTTTTTTTTATTCTATGGAGGGCGATTTTCTTACTTCTCGGGAAATGAATGCACAGACTGAATTTTTCTAGGGCCAAATTCTAAACGAAAAACGTCGCAAGGCGAAAAAAATAAGCTCCCAAGATTCGCAATCAATATATCCATGGAAATGTAAAAGAAAATATAGAGTTATTTTTCGAGTTAAGTTTTCTGAGTGTCGGAAATATTTCAGATGATTAAACAATTATTGGAATCAGGTTCCCCTAATTTTGGCTATCGTTTTATCAAATTGAATTCATTTAATTAAAGGTAATTTGAAATTAGAATCAGAATAAAAATTAATTTTCAATAAAAATAAAATTTTCATTTTAAATAAAAATGAAAATCAAAATTGAAATTCAATTAAATTAAATTAAACATTTAATTATATACACCATGTTGAAGTTTACAACGTTGGACGAAATTCCGTTTTTCCTCGGACAAATCTCAAGATTCTTATACAATATTTAGCGAGGACAATAAAACGATATTTTTTTAGGCTCCAAAAAGAAAATCGGTATGAAAATTGTCATCGTTTTTTAAATTCAACAAATAATTAACAGAAAAACGTTTTTTTCGTTGGACCCCAACGTTGCGAACTTGCGTGTCTTATATTTGTACTTTATAAGCGATTTCAATTAGCGGAAAACGGCGAAATTGTGTTGTTAATAGTTGCGGGAATGTGCCTGTTAATTTGAGTTTTTTTAGAGGTTAAAAAAGGGAGCTCGAAGTTGGTTAAGCGCGAGATATCGTTTTCCCGGAGGAATTGTTGGAGCGAATTTGTGATCGATTCGAGACGACAAGGCGCCGTGATTCCATGCGATTCGCGTATAACTGTATTTGCTACAGTGTAAAGCTTCAATGTAGAAATAGCTCTCAGCGAAATAGTTCAGGGAATTGATGTAATAAGAAAGAGATGAAAAGGGGAAATATGAATAAGGTAGGAAGAAAGTTGCTTATGTTCGCAAACCAGATGAAACATCTACTTTGACGAATTCAAGAATTTTATGCATTCCACTCGACTTCACAGAAGCATTTGTGTATACAAGCTTTCAATAAATATTTGTCCATTGATTTTTTTCTCAATGAGATGCTTTTCGAAACTCCACGTTCATCATTCTCGTGGCGGATTCTGAAGTTTGCAACGTCGAGAATCAACGAAAAAAAAATTTTTCCATTAATTATTTATTGATTTTTGAAAATTATGGCAATTTTGTGTCTCTATTCAATTATCGGGTCGCAAGAAAAAAACGTTTTACTGTCCAGGACAAATATTGCAAAATAATTACGAGCTCTGCTCAAGAAAAAACAGAATTTCGTTGGATTCCAACGTTGCAAACTTCAACACGATTTTCGTGACGTATTTATTTCAAAAAAAATACAACGTTCTTAATAAAATTGAGCGGACAAAAAAAAATGGATTTTTTTAATGCCACGGGCGATAATTCACAGAAAACTGAAGAGATTCCAACTTTTCGACAATACTCGTTTGTATATTCCGACAGGAACCATCCTGGTTGGGAATAATTGAGAGAAAAAAGGAACGAGAGATCGACGAGTTATGAATCTCTCGTGGATATAATAAAATTTACACATTGTTGAATCGGGGTCAAGCTTGAACGTATAGAGGTCGCTCGTCTGTGCATATGTTGCTACAATTTGTACAGTATATCGAGAAAATGCACAACTCTTCACCTCCCACCAATGTGGAACATGGTGGGTGTGCTTTTTTCCTTGGTGTTCTCGCATCTATCGATCTATGACAAAGTGCACGTGATAGAACAAGAGAAAAATTATGACCCTGTCGAAAATACACGTTGGAATTTAGATAAGCACGTCACCCACATTTTCCCACTTAAAACGGGGCCACACAGAGAACATGTTTTCTCTTTTATTTTCACCAGATTTCGGTTTTTTTCCCTTCATTAAAAAGGTCGGATCGCGAAATCAAAATTATGAATTGTCATTATTTTGATTTCGCGATCCAACCTTTTTGATGAAGGAAAATGAAAAAAAAAATTCCCTTTAATTCAAAAAAAAGGATAAAATTTAAAAAAATATTTAATTTGGTTGCAACATTCTCTGGCATCTAATATACAGACACAACTTTTTTCGAAATTTTTTACCACATGGTCATCGAACAATTAACAGTTGAATCGAAGTTTGCATCGTTGGAATGCAATTAAGTTGGATTTTTTCTCGAGCAGAGTTCAAGATTCTTGTTAAATATTTGGTCAGGACAATAAACCGATATTTTTTTCGGATCCAAGCACAAAATTGGTACGAAAATTGTCATGATTTTTTAAATTTAACAAAAAGTTGATAGAGAAACTTATTTTCCGTTGAATCTCAACGTTGTGAAGTTCAGTCTCGTAGATGTCTCCTTGTATATACGTAAACTTTATGCTCATACACGTAAACTTTAGTGTTCAATAACTCGAGTACTATGTGGTGGAAAAATTTGAAAACAATTGTATCGTCGTATATATTATTAAAGAATGATTTACCAAATTTCATTGAATTCTCATTTTTTCGAAACTTTTTATGTTTTTAACATGGTTTGGCATGGCAACATTGAATAACCATGATCCAATAATTGCATAACATTTTTCATCCATGATTTCATCACGAAATATATTTTTTATTTTTTTTATTTGTAATTTCTAATTGTCATTCCCAATTATTTAGCATGGCAAAATTGTCTAGTCGTGATGCAACGTTTTTAATAATTGTATAATATTTTTCATTCATATTTTTATCACGAAATATATTTTTTACGTTTTTTCTTTAATTTGTAGTTTCTAATTGTCACTTCCATGTAAAGAATCAGGAAAGTACAGCAACTCAATAACCGAACGAATCACTAATTACCTAACTGAGTAGAAATCTTTTTTTTTTTTAATTCTTTATTTAATTTATTTTATTCCATTTATTTAATTAATTTTTTTGACATACGAAGAAAATGTAAAGAAATGTGAAAATTGAGCTAGGAGCTCAGATAGAAATCGAGAAATGTTTGTTCACGGCCCTTTGAATCCGACGACGCTGGGGTGGTATATATATCGAGTCCAGAGAGATCTCAAAGATCCGTGAGAGGATATTACGACAATCGACGCAACAGTGACAAAGTAGTCGCAGAATATTGGTAGGAGGAAAGAGGAGAAGGAGAATTCTCCGATATCCAATTATACGTAGGTGTAACATTGGTGCGAGGGCAACATTCCTGAAGGCTTGGGTGCACATGACGCGTATCTCTAATACATTATTGGCTATTCATACGAGAACAACAGGGAAGAGCGTTTTCTCCGCTGGCTATAGATTCACAGAAAGGCAAAGGATACGTCATTAGGATTGTCTTACACAACATCGAGTGCTTTCGTTCTTAGTAGTTAATAATGAACGCATGCGAGGCAATTTCTCTGCCGAATATGAAACCAATTCGTTGACATTTAATGAAGAAAATATTCCGAGGAAAAAAAGAATCGTGACTTTTCAAAATACAAAGAGAAGCGAAGGAACGACTGAATTTTCGATTGGGCAAAAAAGTCAGAAAAACTGTGAGCAATTGATACGCGAAGCCTCGTCAAGACAAACAAATGCGCAACCAAATATTTACCTAAGTCGACGAGCTCCTACGACGAGTCATTTAAGTGTCCCGATGGAAGCAAGTCCAGTTTGGTTTGTGTCCCTAGGGGCGAGGCTGCGGAGACAGCCAGCCAGAAGGCAGCAGGTGACGCACAAAGGAAAAGAGCGAGGGAGGAAGAAAAAGAAAAGGAATTTTTGAGTCAGTGGATCTTCTCTCTGAGATCTGACAAAGTCGTAAGATCGGTCGAGGGATCGGTTTTCCTACTTTTCGTTTGAGCATTTTTTCCTAACGTACATCTCACACCGACGAGACTTTTCCGTTGTAAATATCTTCGTCCTCAGTCAGAAAACACACGTTGTGCATGAAAAAGAGTGCTCGGATTCGATTTTCTAGCGACAGAAATATTTAGGAGCATTCAAATCGTGCACACTGAGAAAACAGTTTATTTATAATAAAAAAATATATTTTGTTGGTACTTTTACTCAAACATTCATTAACTGTTATTAAATTTGTTAATGGTCAAGAATTATCTGTGTTATCACAATCAAATTTCATAGGCTTGGCATTTCCTTGAAGATAATGATTTGTTCGATCCCTTCATTTCCCTCAACTCGGTAGATGTTTATGGTCGTCAAATTCATTTGCTATAAAGAAAGGTCACGTTTCATAAAATGATTCATTTATTAACTATTAACAAATGTTTATTCGAGACGATCGCGAGAGGCCCAAGTAAATGCTTCATTAACTGCTGAAAAACATTTATTTCGCCGTATCCAACTTAACATTTGTCAGCAGTTAAAAAATCCTGGCACATATTAATAAATCGTTTTCCCAGAGGACTGAGAAAACAGTTTATTTATAATAAAGAAATATATTTAGTTGGTACTTTTGTTCAATTATTCATTGACTGTTACTAAATTTGTTAATAAAACTACATGACACTATTCGTCTTCTTAATTCAAATGCAGTTATCGAGATGATATAAAAATGTTATACTTTCGAGTAACTACGCTATAGAGAAAGGAGAAAAGATAATCAAATTTTAGAGCAATATTGATGTAGGAGAAACAGCTTGAGTATATTTGTCCTCTTCCCTTCGAATTTCCAATATTCGATCTTACATATCCGTCATATACCGAGATGTAGAGACAGGCCCAAAAGTTCATTTATGCTACCTCAGTCAAGATCGTGTCAAGAATATCGATGTGTATTATTCTACAGCAGGAGCATGTAGCGAGTGCAGAATAAAACTCGAATCTCTAGCTGGAGAGAGGAAAAGGGAGAGACAGGAATCGATTGATCGTTCGTTAATTAAGTGTGCCATCGTAATTAGTCTGCAACAGCATTCGCCCTCATTCACCTTCCAATGAAACGAATGATTGTTGATTAAAATAAATAAAAAAATTCAAAAAAAATCGAAAAAAAAATTGAGAATTTTCAATTTTTTCCAAATTTTGGATATTTTTTCGTTCGTCGCTGACATTTGACGGGACGTTTACATTGAATCGGGGAGTTCCGTGGGTTGAGACACGCCAGCACTACGAGTTCATGGTTATGGTGTCGCTTTGCGGAGAAATGAGCAACGGCCGTTATCCTCGTGAACGGCACACTCGGGCTTTCAATCTGGGATTCGTCCAAGCAAAGTTTTGCTTTACGAGTGCGCACGCGGTGCGGGATCTTTTTGTTTTTTTTTTGCGAGAGGGTGGCTTTGAGTCCAATTACTCGAACGCCGTGAGGAGACTACAGAGCTGACAGCTTCGAAATACATCCGTATCCGGTGAGTCTGAGGCCTGGCGACCCACAGAAAAGCCCAGACACCAAGATAGAAAGTCGAAGAAAGATAAAGAGTGTTTGCAATAAAGATAACGGAAATGACGCCTGCCGAGCTCGCCAACCAAACCAGACGGCCTTTTTCTCCCTCTCTCTTCCCGCCATCGCGTTACCTTTGAATAGCATCCATCACTGCAAATGTACGCACATATACTATTGCATCTTTTCCTGATAACCGGCGAGCTCCCGCGACTCACCCTATTAGAAAATTACATTTCGATCGTAATATTATCAAAAAGTCAAAAAAATTTGGGTTCCTTTCGTGTCATAATGATCGATGATTATTTTCATCCACTGACAATGATATTTCGTGAAAAAACTTCGATATTTTGTTGAAAACGGTAAACTGAATATTTTTTTATAATTTATCGATTTTTTTGCTTATTTTTAATTTTAATTTTAATTTCATTTTTTTAAATATTATTTTATTATTAAAAATTGATAATCTATAATTTGACAATATTTTTCATTTCTAACGAAACTGTCAACAAAATATAAGATCGAGGTGACAAAAATGTACTTTCCGAAGAGACTTTCCTCATTATTTCGCGCTGCAACGGCAATTTTTGGTGATTTTTCCGAAAAAACGAATTGGTCACGAATGGAGCGGCCAGTACTTGGTTGGGTGAACGCTAAACAACCCACCGGCACGCGTATCGATCCGCAAGCTCTACGAGAGTTTGTATTTTTTTGGTTTCTGTATGGCGCTAACGAGAACATGAAAGTTAGCGAAGTAGGGCGTACTAGGGCCGGAGCGATAAGAACGATGGCCTCATGGAACCTCGAAAAGAGTATACGAGGAAATATTACAACCGTAAGCAGCGAAGCTATATTTAATCTTCAACACTCGCGCCACAATCAGCTTCAACTTTGCGAAATCTCTGAAAATGTTGCCATTGCATCCTATAAAAGTGTGGAATAATAAGGGAAGTCTCAAAAATGTTCTAACGGCCTCACGCAGAAAAAATGAAAGTTGTTGCTAACAAATGTAAAGTTCGATACGGCGAAATCAATGTTTTTCCACATTTAATGAATATTTCATTTCAGCCTCTCGCGCTCGTCTGAAATATACATTTGTTAATAGTTGGATAAATGGATAATTTGATAAAATGGTACCTTTCTTGATAGCGAATTAATTTGATGACCATGAACATTTAATGAGTTGAGGGAAATAAAAGCGATCGAACAAATCATTATCTTCAAGGAAATGCTATGCCTATGAAATTCAATCGTGATAACAAAGATATTTTTTGACAAATAACAAATTTAGTAAGAGTTGATGAATATTTGAGTAAAAGTACCAACTAAAAATATATTTTTATTGTAAATTGACTGTTTTCTCAGTGTAGAAATATGGAGGCAATGATTAGTGTTTACGAAACGGAGTCAGAAAGCGGTTGAATGAAATAATATCGATGCATACGTCATACGTTTGCATACGTCAATATTGATTGTGAGGAATCGAAGCTTTGCCCCGTTTAGGCTAATGGTAATTCGGCATGAAGATATAATCGAGTTGCACTTTATACGCGAGTCGACATTGACTCTCATCGACCAAACCTCTCGTCATACCTTCTCGCATTGCAGCACGTGAATGTATTATGTATACATTCGCTTTATACGCGAGAAACGTTAGTATATCAAACGATGATGGTGGCTTGTCCTATTAACCCATTTACGTATTTAACCCATTATGCCCACCTTTCCGTTCGATCAATCTCTCCAAACGTGTAGAAACGATATCGTGACGTTTGCTCCCTTAAATTTATGACTGTAGCAAAAAAATTATGGAATTTATAATTTTCATAATATCTGAAAAAAAGCAAGGTCCTTTTTCACTCAAAAGTAAAAGAAATTCTACGTTGTGGTATTTCGAAATTGATTATTTGATCACGATGTGACATTTCTGGGCGGTCCACTGTCACGCCCTCTTGCTCACTTGACAGGAGGGTGTATTTTTACTTCTCGATACATAGACGTGCAAGAAGCTCACTCGCCAGAAAACAGGACATGTCATCCACAAGCAATCCCATGGAGTTTCGTACACTGGAAAGACAATTTTGTTGGAAAAGGTTGCAACGTTAAAATCCAACGAAATTCCGTTTTTCCTCGGACAAATCTCAAGATTCATACGCAATATTTAACGAGGACAATAAAACAATTTTTTTTACGCTACGAAGACAAAATCGGTACGAAAATTGTGATGATTTTTTTCAATTCAACAAATAATTAACAGAAAACGGTTTTTTTTCGTTGGGCTCTACCGTTGCGAACTTCACTTGTCCTGTATTTTGTTGAATACGTTCGACTAAACGTCGTTTTTTTTTTAATTACAAAAATTTTGTCATTCGAACAAGAAATATTGAAGGAAGTTTCTTCCGAGAGTGAATTTTTCTCATCCCAATTGTAAATTTTGCCAACAATTTCGTTATAAACGAAAAATATTGTGGAAAAAATGAAAATTTTGAAATTATTTAGTTTCTAGTTTAATTTTGAAATTATTTTAGTGTATAGTTTTTTAAAAAATATTTAGTTCACCGTTTTCAACAAAATATCGACGTTTTTTTGACAAAATTTTGACTAAACGTTTTTCTCAAAAAATCACAAAAATGTAGTCATTGCAGTGCGAAATATTAAAGAAAGTTTTTGTCGGAAAGTAAATTTTTGTTATCCCAATGAAAAATTCGCCAACCGTTTCGTTATAAATGAAAAAAATTGTCGAAAATTTTGAAATTATTAAAAAATATTTAGTTCATCGTATTCACCAAAATATTGAAGTTTATTTTTTGCCAAAATTTTATTTTCAGTGACAAGAAAAATTCTAGCGTGTCAGCTTGGTGAGAAATTGTGTCTGTGGCTCGAAAGAACACGTCAAAATGTTTGTTTTGAAGGAACGATTCGAGGTGAAATAAAGGACGGCATGAACGCCTATATCGGTGGAGAAGCGCGTGTAACAATTTCCTTGCGAGCGGAGAAAAGGGAAAAAGAGTGGGACGTCGTGTACGTTCGTGGCTGGCAAGGGCCCGAAGGGGTTTTGGCTTTGCCTTCGGGACTTTGTTGGCAACTCAAACAACTGACAGACGCAGTGTTATAAGAAACTTTTCGGTACGTACACGGGCTGTTGCTTCCGGAAAGTGTACAAAGCCCTGGGAGTGTCCACGTATAAGAAAGTTGTTCAATATTAGACGCAGGAAAAGAATTGGCAGGATTTTGAGCTGGAAAAGTTGACGGTAGTGGCCCGAAGGGTTCGGTGAGCTAATTGGCTCGGTGACGAGTTAAAAATTCATTATAAAGGCCGAGGGACATTCTTGTATAACACGGCAGCCTCAACTACAATGCTATTGTCTTCCTCGTCTGTGGAGACGATATATTCTCATATACGTATAATAATATATATGCTGAGCTTTTGTGTTCAACTCTGGTAAAGTAACAATTGCCCGAATCCACGTAGCAGCATCATTAAAAATCCTAACTCTCGAGCAAACAAGACTGGGCTGGGTGCTCGAAAAATGAATGCAAAAAAGGAAATTCTGTGTCTCTTATTTGGCACGTTTCTCGTGCACACTTTTACGGCCACTCTACGTTTATTATACGCAACTATAAACTATTTGCGCACTTTTTCTTTACGTCTTTTTTTTCGCCTTTTATTATTATCACGCGGTGTTTCTTTTTGCTTATCCCCAGAATGACTGTGTCTCTCTCTTTATTTCTCTCTCTCGGGACGTCCTCGGAAAAACGGAAACACCAAGAGATATATAGCGGTTCTAAAGCTTCTTCTCCCTATTTACATGCAAACTGGACTCCTAGAGTGTTCTGAGAATTTGCATTTTACGGCGACCCGAGACGAGCCATCACCTTCCCTGCTCTTGGCCCCTCGCACACTTTTTTTTATTTTTATTCTTGTCGTCTTCATAACTGGGCATTAGGAGGAGGACGAATCTTTTGAGAGACGTCATTAGCGATGTGACTATATTTTATTTTAGCTCGAATGTGTTTTCCTTGTTGGGGGATTAAACAAATTTCTAAAATCATGGTGGAGTTTGCGTCGTAGGAATGCAATTAAATTTTTTTTTGTTGCCAAAACCCATTATTTATATTCAGAATTGAAGTGCGATGATAAAACAAACGGTTTTTGCCCCCAGAAAAATATATCGGCTCGAAAAATTCGGATTATTTGAAAAACTGAAAAATTTATCAATGTAAATAAATATATTTCGTTGGATCGCAACGTTGCAACCTTCAGCATCATATTTGTGAATGTTTCCGAGGAAAATCTAGACGCAATGGAAAATAGAATATTTTTTTCCCTTTTTTTCGATAAAAGGTCCCGAAAAAAATAATTCCGAACATTTTCGGTCCGACGACGAGATTTCCTGGTTTTTTTTTTCTTTTTTTCCCTATCACAAGATTTATTCGATGTTGAGAAACTCGGCGATGAAACCAAATGAAATTTCTAACGTGACGCCTGCCCTTACAGTTGATCCCATTAAGATCACACATGGATAAACGCGAACCCAGATACAACCTTACCGTCCCTCGTTATTAGCCACACGAAACTATTTCATACGTACAGCTCTGTGCATGCGGACAATCATGAATTATTCTCTGCTCGGACTATTTTATCTGCACGAATATCCTCGACTCAAGTGTCCCACATATTCAAAAGCAACAAATAATTAAAATACGAAATTCTCTGGCCCTTGCGAGTGAAAAAAAATGTCAAGCATAAAAATGCGATTAAATTGTCAAAAAAATCAATTAATTCTAATGCGGCCAACATTTCGAAAGAAAGACAATTGGGCGGGATTAAAAATTGTTTAATATTGAATTATTTCCGATTCACGTCGGAATTAATGAAAAAAATAAAAATAAAAATGATGGTTCGTTCAATGGAAGCGAAAAGAATGAATAAAAAATCTGAACAAACGTCAAGATCGAGAACTTCCGGTCAAGAGTCGTTCTACTTTACACAGAGCTTCCTATCTAGGCATAGCATTATTCCGAGCACGTCCCAGTTTAAAAATCCCTATCAGAAATGTTCACAGGTCGCGGATCTCCTTTGTACTCGAGAAAACGATGCTTCCAATTTTTTATATTTTTCTCTCTTATCTTCTCGACCGAATGTTCGCGAGACACTACGTCACATAAAAATTCATCGAGTTGGAGATTTTTAGGGCTTCGATACGAATGCATCTCGTGCCACAAATTTACACCCTCTATTCACCGAATACAAGGTCGGAATTCATTTTTATCTCCATTTTGATATTCCAACGGTTTTGAGTGGAAAAATAATTTTTTGAAACGCTCCTCGACTTGAAAAAATATAGAATAGAAGGAAAGAGTATTTTTTAGTGAGTAAAAAAATTATAAACAGTTGAGAATTCAATGGGGGCTCGTATTATCGGTTTGGAGCAAAAACAGCGTTAAAAACTCACCACGAGTCGATGGATGATTCATGAGAATAGCCAGTGGACACTCATCATCGTCGAGGATATATTCCTGATGGGTATTCGCATTGATGTTCTCACCGTTCACCTGTAACGAGCGAATAATGAATAAAGGACTGACGAGAAACGATCGAAATATCGTGAAAAGTCTGGAGAATGAACACAAGGCGCCCGGTAGAGACGAAACTTGATTTCAACTTTTTTGCCAAGACATTTTTTCAAGTTTTCAAAGTTGGAATAATTATATATTTATTTATTTAATTTTTCAAATGATCCAAATTTTTCGAGCCGATTTATTTTTCTGGGAGCAAAAATCGTTTCGTTTATCAGCGCAATTCAATTCTGAATATAAATAATGGGTTTTGGCAACGAAAAAAAAGAATTTCGTTACATTCCAACGATGCAAAAATCAACATGATAATACCGACTCTTGTTTATCGATGCAGCAGAGATCGTTCTAAACAAAATGCTATTGAGGTCGATGATGATGATAAACTGCATTATCGACCGTCGTTTCGTTGTAGCGAGGGGAAGAAATAACGAGATTGAAAAAAAGTCGACTTGATCTTGCGCCGGTAAGCCGGCAAACGGCCGGAAAAAATGAAAATTGCATAAAAATCATAATTTTTCGATGCTCTACGAGCACCATAAGCGAAGTTGGTAAAATGAGCTCACCTGCACGAGACAATACTGTTGCGGATCCACCTTGTCGAAACCGTACTTGGCCAACATTTCTCTGACTACCTGAGCAGCCGAGTCCCTCACGCTCAACAATAGAGTCTTGTAGGGCACGTCCTTGCAAAGCGCCTCACCATAAATTTTCAATGTTCCACCGGTATCAGGACCCCCGTCTTTACTCCGAAATTGTTGCAATTTCCTCTCGAGCTTTTGCTGCCTTCGACGTCTCATAACTGCTTCGGGATTCGATATACTCCGAGTAAAACTTGTTTCCGGAAGTTCTGTAACCGGAAATCACGTTTATTAACATTTACAATTGAAAAAAAAAAACAAACACACAAACTTTATTTCTTGCCAATCAAATTTTTCCATTTTTCTATTTCATTAATTCCTTCAATAATTTGAACAATTTCTCTCTAAGCGATGACCGAAGACAAAAGTAAAGAGATTGAGTAAAAAAAAAATCAATTTTAAAGATTAATTTGCACTTCGACTATCCAAAACTTTGTATTTCTTCAATGAATGCGTGAAATTAATCTTGGAAGCATACTTTTTAGGGGTAAAATACCCTGAGTAATCGATTGCAATGATTTTTAAAATTGAGAAATAAAATTTAATTGTCGAAAGATGGCCAAATTGAAGAAAGGAATTTTAAAAACCTGTTACACTTGAAATTTTCGTGGGTGCGAATTTGTACCAGTGTGGTGTCTACGGGTTAACTTTGGTGCAGATCCACGAACCTCAACGAGGTCAATCGAAAAATCTTTTCTGTTTCCATTGTCAGTTGAAATCTCGAATTAAATAAATGAATATCGATCGGTGGTAGAGTTGAGTATACACAAGGTAGCTGCTAGGAGCTTGGCAACGGTGAAACGGCTAATCGATTACGCCTTCCTTGTTTTCGTCTCATCGGACGTGCAAACATGAACAATTTATCTGTACACATTTGTGTCAACGTTCTAATAACTCGTATGACTAAAACGTGCAATAATGCAACGAAATTCCGTTTTTCCTCGGAAAAATCTCAATATTCTTATGCAATATCCAGCGAGGACAATAAAACGATTTTTTTTTAGGCTTCAAAGAGAAAATCGGTACAAAAATTGTCATGGTTTTTTAGATTCAACAAATAATGAACAGAAAACGTTTTTTTTTCGTTGGACCCCAACCCTGCGAACTTGAGTGTCTTTAAATCCGTTCAATCATGTCTAAAGCATATTGTTTTGTCTCCTCCAAAAGTGGAATGTCAAAAAAAACGATTTGCAACAGTTTCTTGGCGATATTTTCTAGAAACTAAAATAAAGATTAAAGAATACAGTTCGGAATGCTGAACAACGTCTAACGCGTCTAACGTGAAAAAGTATGAAAAGCATACAAACCGGTGTAGAGTTTTTCGGCAACACCGTTCTGGTCAAGCGTCAATGTAGTATTGTCCTCAGTTTCGCCGGCGCTTTTCAAACGACTCAATTTTTCTTGTTTCTTCATTTGTTTTTTCTCGCGCTTGCTCAACTTTCTGCGAAAACTGGTGCCCTCGGCGAATCCCACGCCCTGAGCATTCGTCTTATCGTCTATTCGACGTAACAAAAAGCGTCCCTCGCGATCGTCGATGTGCCAGTTCAACTGGACGAGAAGCGGTTTTTCCTCCAGACCAAGTTTCCTCTCTTCTATGGAACAATCGACGCAACGATTAACGATATCGACACGGCGACGAGGATTCATTATATTGGCGAGAAAAAAAAAACAGAAACAAAAAAAAATTAAAAAAATTAAAATAAAAATTTGGCAGTAGATTGAGAATAATAATCATCATTTATATTACCTCCATTTTCGTGGATCTCGTAAAGAGCGTATTCAGGAACTGACAGCATTCGCATATCTGGACGAAACTTTTCAATAAGAGTTTCAATCACCGCCTGGCTCGTCGCATCCGATGCAACTCTGATGCATTTTGTGGCGACTTTTTGTCCGCTGTCTTGGAAGTAGAATCTCATGACGCCGTGAAATTCCAAATCCTGAAAATCACAACCGCGTCATAAATCCATTTTGTTTTTTTGTTTTTGGCACGTCCGTGTTTGTAATTGTTTGACCCGTGGGTCGACGGACTTTGTACAAGTTTAGTGCATTATTTTCGAAGTTTACCTCGTTCGGTTCGGAGAGCTCGAAGAGATCGAGGCGATTGGCATTCCATTGTTGTATGACTCCGCGGAGAGCTTCACGCTCTGCTTTTTTGTTTGCGACTTCCGTAGCCATTCTGCAATGAAATAGAACAAAATTAATCCATCGGTTGATCTCGACAATGATGCGGCCCCAATAAATCATCAAAAATTTATTCGAGATCCTCGAACAGTTTACGAATTATTGCAATTATAAGAATCGCACGATTAATCATACAAAAACCATGTCTCGTGTTACCATATAAATCTTATCCTTATGCAATATTTACAATGAGCCTGAAGTTAAAAAAAGTCGTAAAAAAAAAAAGATTCGTCACTTTTTTCGCGATCTTTTTTTTTTTTCTTATTTTGCTTCTTGGCTTTTTTGGACCTCACTCCGTGAAATGAAAAAGTGACGAATCATTTTTTTTCATTTTGTGGCATTGCGTCGATGCAAACTTCAGGCTCATTATTTACAGAGTCAAGACAATGAAACGATATTTTCTTAAAATCCCAAGAAAAAATCGATACGAAAATTATCAAAATTTTTTAAATGAACAAAAAATTTATAAAAAAATATATTTATCGTTGGAGCCCAAAGTTGCACATGACACATGAGAATACCAATAAATGAATATCTAAGCAATAACAAAAGCACATCTCCTGATGAAACAAAAAAAAACCCTACCGAAGGAGTAAATTGACCGTGAAAAGTTTCAAAGCGGAAAGAACATTCCATGGCGTTGTAAAAAATGGTGGTCAAAAATGTGGAACAACGAGGCACGTTTTTCGGAGTGAGGGACGGAACGAGTTCAAAAATCACAGTTAAAAGTGCGTTTGCATGTCAATGGGTCGATTTTCCCTGTGCCGTGCACGTACTTTGACGAAAAATAAACGACATTCCAAACGCGTATGTACTCCTCCTCCTCCTGCTTTCGTTCGCCAAGTCTTCGTCATTGTCTCTCATTGTCCTCGACTCTTTCGTACATGGATACCGTCGAGAGATCCACCCGAGTCCAACTTTAATGCCCATTAGCACACAATGCTCGACTCGCCACACCCGTTCAAATATCAAATATAAATATATACCCGATGTGCTCAAAATCAAGTGTCCCCACCACTATGATAAAATTTAAAAAATGATAAATAAAAAGACGATTTCTACCTCGAGGTTACAATCACTGTCATTTGGCAGTGAAGGCACGTAAACCGTTCTCGAGTACGCTGGAGAGTGAGCGCAAGCAATTTTCCGAGTACTATTTATGCGAGCTGCCGTCTTATGATTTATTGTTTAACGCCTTTGCTTGTGTGCGCCGTTTCCAACAAAAGTTACAACAAAAATATTCATTGGTAAAAATTCAGCGCATTTTATTAAATTCACGATAAAAATGATCGATTTTTTTATTCTTAAAGAGCAATATCTGCCGTTAAATAAATCAAGTCAAGACACTGAAGCTCGCAACGTTCGGGTCTGACGAAAAAGAAAAACGTTTTCCTCTTAATTATTTGTTGAATTTTAAAAACCATGACAATTTTCGTACCGATTTTTGTACATGGTATCAAATCCTGGTGTTGAAGTTTTCATCGTTGGAATGCAACGAAATTCTCTTTTTTCTTCATCAGAGCTCATAACTGTTATGAAATATTTGATCTAAAGAATAAAACGCTCCTCTCTGGCGACCGAAAAACTCAATCGACACAAAAAATTGCCATGATTTTCAAAATTTAATATGTAATTAATAGAAAAAATATTTCTCATTGAATCTTAAAGTTGCAAACTTCGGAATCATATAAAATCGATGAAAGTAAAAAAAAAGGTGCATGCATTTTAACGATTCATCGTATTTCCCATGGACGATTATATTCCACTGCTCCCAACTTTCTCCGGCTGTGAGCACCGACTCTGAGTGTCAAATTAAACATAATTCATCACAAATCGCTTGTAGGAAAATCGTGCTTGATGCACAACGGTAATTGTACCCTCAAAATTCCACAATCCATTAAAATTGAGTAGCCAAATGATTTTTTTCGTTTATTAATTTAATTCGAAACATTCAAAGTTTGAGGTAATTTTTGACAACTTATCAAAAGTTACTTCACGCCTGATGGAGTCACAAAATATTTCTCTGCGAAGGGTCTTATCTCGTTGAATAAAAAAAAAGTAAATAAATATTTTTTGAAAGTCAAAGTATCAATGTTTTCTTAAACTTTCACCCTCGGAAGGATGGAAATAATTTTTTAAGGGATTTGGAGATTAGAGGAGCTGTGTATGTTTCGAAAAATGAAACGAAATGAGTAAAGAATTTGAAAATTGATAAATCGGTGCTGCACGTAACGGAGTTTTTAATTTTCGGTTAGAGAAACGTGTAGACTCGTTAAGTACATCGTCGTATCTCTCGCATTGGGGGACTCGGTTAAATAACGATTGAAGTAGACGACGAGGACTGTGTAAAGCAGTAGCAAAAAATCGGAAACTCCAGCACGTACGGAATGCCGATTACATCCTGCCTGGATGTAACGACACGTATATTTACACGCTAAACATGCCGACTAAGAGGGGAATGCTAATGAGTATCAAAGCGGTTTATTAATTTTCTCTGTGCATGTGCGCGTACATTGCACCGTCCGCATTTTTCGATAACGATGGGTCAAAAGGAGAGTCGTGTACGTTTGAAAAATTCCAACCAACGCTTGGCGTCGTCCAAACGCAACAATTCATTTTTAATACGAAAATTCAATCCCCGGAAAAAATAGAAAATTTCGAAAAATCTATAAATAGTCCAAGAAATACAGAAAATTGAAAAAAAAAAAAAATTTTATCCGAATTGTCATGAAAATTTGATGCTGAAGTTTGCAACGTTGCCATGCAATGAAATATATTTATTTATATTGATAATTTTTAATTTATCAATTTTATTAATAATTAAATAAAATTAATTAATAATTTTTCAAATTTTATTTCATTTTGATTTACTAATTTTTGTATATTTGTTCTATTAGTTTATTTATTCAATTTATTCAATTTTGAATTAATTTTTAGTTAATCAATTTATTAATTTATTGATTTTATTAATAATCAAATAAAATTAATCCATCATATTGATTAATAAATTTTAAAAACGATGCAAACTTCAACATTATATAAAAATTCCTCACACATAATTGTTTATGAACCGAGCAACAAGTCGTAGAGTTACAATAATATTCGTCAATGCGCAACGACGATTGAAACGGACAAGTGGCGAGGCCCGAAAGTTTCCAACTTTCGGATTATCTTCCCGGACTATTGTAATAGTCTAAGTATCAGCATGTAATTTCATGTTATGTTCAGGCTCGAACGTACAACTTTCTCTCAGTCTTTCTTCCTCGAGAGCCCTCATTATTTATTTTACATATACATTTACATATATACATTGATTTTCAATATGTATTACGCCGGGAAAATAACCATTAACTTTACCAGAGTCTTTCCAGAGGTTTCTGTATAATTCAGGTGCTATTTATTTATCGCGCTTCAAAGACTACATTCCATTCGAGTTTCGATACGATTCAAGCTTTCTCCAGTAATGCTTAAAGAATTATTCTGAAAAATTGCACTTCTATGATGGAAACATGGTTGAATAATTTCAGTTGAAAATCGAATTCGCGATAAATGGGAAAAATGAATGAAGTTGAAAAATCAATCATGTTGAAGTTTGCAACGTTGGAATCCAACGAAATTCCGTTTTTCCTTGGCCAAATCTCCAGATTCTTGTGCAATATTCAGCGTGGACGATAAAATGATATTTTTTTTGGCTTCAAAGAGAAAATCGTTAAATCGTTAATCGAAATTTGTTTTAAAATCCGATACTCATTCATTGGATCCCAAGAAATATTTTTTTTTTTTCAAATAACGAGCTTTATTTTGATAAATATAAAATCTCATCTAATATATATGTTGTTTAAAATAAATAACATATTTATTACGCTCAAATAAAAATTTTATCTACTCTGATTAATTCAAAAGATTTCTATGCTAAATAAATAAAATTATTTGGGGCAAATAATTTTTTTTCAGTTCCTTCCAGTTAAATAAGTTTTATTGATTTCTAATGAATCTTTTCTCTGGGTGTAACGCCTCCCGGAGTGTTGAACGCTAAATATTCCATCTGTTTCGAAATAAAAATAGCTTTCTAGCAGAAAAGAGTGAAGATTTAAAATTACATTGCCGAAAAAATGGTGAACCGAAAATTTGTTTGACGAGAGTGTCTTTGAACCTGCGAGTGCAATATCACTCACTCCCTTGTGTAATCTTTATCACGGGCCAGCACAAAGTGTGGAATACGGTTATCTGAGTTTGAAAATCTCAGGCACTCCGAAGTCTAGACGTGCCAGACGTGATCTCGTAGCCGAGATTCGAGGAGAAACGGAGAAGGAAAGAGATTTTCCGCTATATGAGCAAACGTGGAAAATCGCCAGGAGGCTAAAAACCTGTCGAGAAATTTTTCCTTCAACCTCCAAGCAGAATTCCAAAATAACATAGCCGTGGAAAGGCTCAAAGGACGAATATAAGTTTCATGTTATGAAAAAGGCAAGCTGAATGCACATATAATGATTCTGAAGTTTGCAACGTTGAGATGCAACGAAAAATATTGTTTTTTATAAATTATTTATTGAATTTTAAAAATCGTGCTAATTTTTCGTGTCAAATATAAATAAATAAATATTAAATAACAATTATGAACTCCGGTGGAGAATAAAAAAAATTTCGTTGCATTCCAACGATGCGAACTTCAGCACGATCGCATAAAACCTGGGAATCGGTCTCTGTTTTTTTTCCACTCCTTAATAATTCGAGCAATCCTGCGGTAATTAAGGAAGTCATTAAGGTCGGAGAATCCAGAAGGATACAAAAATAAATTCAAACTTGTGGGCCGCCCTGGAGCAACCGAATCTCAATAATAAAATAAATAATTTGGTTTTTTTTTTTCGTTTGAATTTTCGGTCGAACGAGAACGGACTTTGGAAAGTAATTTTGGAAATAGCAGGCAACGCGAGAAACTATCGGCCGCCGCTACCTGAGGATTTTATGAGCAGCGTAAAGGTCGACTATGAGACGACCCAGAGATCCCCCAGAGTTTAGTAATCCTGATGCTCTGCTATCCACGATCCTCAAGTGTTTCGTACAAACGCATGTGGCGAGAGAAACAGCAGAAAATCGTTGGCACGTATTAACATCAGTTCTTCGGTTTCGAGTGTCTCAAGGATTCGAGGAACAGATTCCGTATGAAAATGTACAAACTTTCTCGAGTTATATTGTGTATCCGAACCAATATTCTCCATACGTTGCTTCCCCATGTATAAAGTTGAAGAGAAACGGTCGAATAACGTTTTCGCAAACTATTTAAAGCAGAGGAACTAAGGAAACAACTGAGAGAGAGAGAGAGAGAGAGAGAGAGAGAGAGAGAGAGAGAAAGACGAACAGACAGACAGAGGAAGAGGAAATAAATTTGAGAGAAGCGAATGGCCCAAGGGGATTTATCTGGAACGAGTGATTTCGTGTCTCGATAGGAAATTGGCCACAGTTACTATCAAGCAATCAAGTATTATAGCGAGGGTACATGGCGAGTGTTTTGGAGGTCTGCTCATTGGTTATAATTTCGGAAGTGTGTCAAAAGTAATTCGGTGGCTCGGCATGGAGGGAGACAAAGAAACAGAAACAATGAGATCGCTCCAATCGAATGATTGGAGGAATCGATGCCTTACGAGACGCGGCAGAAAACGAAATTGGAAGAAAGAAAGAGGGCAGAGTGGATGAGAAAGAGAGAATGGGATTTCTGACTGGATATTATGATTCACCACTTGAGCATTTAATTCGAGACAAGCGGCGAGCATGAGCGGAACGTAAGTCTCATTCATTGACCGAAGCAATGTACTGCAGCGGAGTGCTGGTGTGTTGTTTCGTTTAGCAATGCGTGAACGAGTACGGGCACGTGACATCACTAAGACCTCTCGAGCCCGTGCTGAGAGAGAGTATGCACAAAGAGAAATATATATGTATATTCTCATAAAGTATATATAGCGATTCTTGACATGTAACAAAATGTTGACGAGCGGCTATTTATGGTGAAAAAAAAGTCCTCGAAAGGGTCCCATGAGCGCAGCGATGCACTTGTAATAAAATCGGCCACTTGAATGAAAAGTCTTGCCGATAAATCCGGCACACTGAGAGAAAAGATTTATTAAAAAATCAATTAAATTTATTTAATTGAGATAAATTTATTAAACCAAATACCAACCTAATGGACATTTATTTTTCTGCTAATAATTTTATTTACTTGATTTAGAGACGCCGCAGTAGAGGTCAAGTCTTCTGAATTTGTCAAAGTAAATAGAAATTTCATTAAACGTCATAAATATCCCATTCATTTAAAACAACATATTTATTCGGCAAGAATAAATAATAATTGCGATTCAAAAAAAGAGTATTAAATTCAAAAATATTCTCTGTAAATATACTCCTTTCATAGTTTTTAATAAATCTTTTTTTTTTTATGCAAGTGAGTGATGCTGAAGTTTGCAACGTTCGAATGCAACGAAATATATTCATTTTTATTGATAATTTGTTGAATTTTCAAAATAATCCGAACTTTTCGAGCCGATATATTTCTCTGGGTGCAAAAACCGTTTGTTTTATCATCGCTATTCAATTCTGAATATAAATAATGGGTTTTGGTAAAAACAAAAAAAAAAGAGTTCGTCGCATTCCAACGATGCAAACTTCAATCATCATGCAAAAATAAATTTCCGACGCGATTGATTGGATTTTGATCAAACGACCAAACGTTCGCGATCTGCAATAAATGTCTTTGGATGTTTAATGTTTTTTTGAAGTTGGGCAGCGTTGAGGTGATTATTTCAATAAATATGCATGGCAAGAGGTGTATGTTGAAAAGTCATAAGAATATGCGTGTATTGTGCGAACAAAAGGTTCTCACTTTGCGGATAATATTACGTAGCTCATTGTCATCTTATTCTGATTATTATTCGAGTTGGCAATGCGACGCAGCAGATTGGCCTCCTGTGGGACGTGTCCTCTCTCGGTGCATTGCAGCGAATCAACAGCAAGGTGCAGCGGTGCATCCGACTCGATCTGCCTCGTTTGCCACGCTCTCCTCACTTTTCTTCCCTTTTTTTTCCTTCTCCTTTCTCATTCTGCTCCTTACTCACGCTCTCATTCTCTTTCTAGTCCATAGGGAAATCTCAATCAATCTGAAAATCTTCCTCCTACCGGGTCTCTACACCTGGGATGATCCTCCAATCGGGAAAAAGCAAAATTTCAGCATATAGCGACGTTTACTTGATGCTAGGCGTGCATAAAGCTTCACAAAATAAATATCGTGTCAAAACAAGACACTGAAGTTCGCAACGTTGGGGTCCAACGATAAAGAAACTATTTTATATTAATTATTTGTTGAATTTAAAAATCATGACTATTTTCGAACCGATTTTCTCTTTGGAGCCTAAAAAAATATCGTTTCATTGTCCGCGCTGAATATGCATAAGAATCTTGAGATTTGTCCGAGGAAAAACGGAATTTCGTTGGATCCCAACATTGCAAACTTCAACATGATGTCAAAACTCTAGATTTTATTTATTTCAATGACTCCTTATTTCCAAAATAAATGGCGCCTCTGTTTCGTTGATTTTTAAAAAGTGAATTCATTATAATGTTTAGAGTGATTCCGAGTCGAGATTTCTCTTGATCTGCCGCAGTGAACGACGGCCCTTAAGACCCACTTGAAGTCTTTACTCGCGCCACACATTTCATTACTCACGAAAAAATTTTCATCACCGGGCTTCTTCGTTCCGTCTCCGCTCCGTGCACGCAAAGCCTCGGGACAAAAATGAATAAAATACTGTGCTTGATTTACGATAATCTCACACAACCCTGGTCTGCTTTTTCAGCATTCTATTGTTAAATCTCAGACCACAAATGCTCGCTCGCGCGAGAGAGTTTTTTCACGCACTTGACATTTTTTCGAAATTTATCAATCCTCATACATAAGCTGTGTAAGCCACGAGGAATTTATTATATTCAAATCACTCTCGAGCATAAATATTTCCATTTTTTTATTCGAAAAAATAAACGTGGAAATTCTTTTTCCTTTTTTTTTAAATTTAATCATATATTTTTAATTTTTAATTTTTAATTTTCTAATTTGATTATTGAATTAATAATAACAATAGATAATAATAATAAATAACTTAATTAATTAAATGAATATTAAAATAAAATAAACTAATTGATATTTTTCATTTGGAGTTGTTAATTTTTAATCGTCAGTTCTTACGTATTTTTATACTAATGTCCTGAATTTTTGTCCACAACAAAATTTACGAAAATTGCGTTATTTTTTAGTCTCAATGATAACTTTTGATTCAATCACTCAATCATTTTTGCTGCCCCGATGTATCGAGCATACGTAACTCCCAGAGAGAGGGAGGGAGAGCACAGACCGGAAGTGTTGGGTTTGGCCCTATGAAAACTTGGCATTATCTTGATACCGGTGAGTGCACAAAATAATGATAACAATAAGGGCAATAATAAGAACGCAACGGATCATGTGCACGTGTCTGTTGGATTCTCGTTGGCCCCGAAACGCGGAAGGATAACAACTCTGGCTTTCACACGCCTCGACTTCCGTTTTGTCTCTTTCTCTTTCTCTCTCTTCCTTTTTGTTTGTCTGTAACCCTAAGTACGTGCACCGGAAGCTCTTTACTGGATTTCGCGGGCAATATTTCTCATTCTCACACACATCCCAGATCAATTTATCAGAGCTCGTTCGTCCAAACTTATATATATACGCTATTCGATAAAGTGCATATTTATGCGGCTCCTTCAATACAATGGAGTAATTCATTTTATCCCAAAGCCTCGAACACAAAATTACTTTCGCTAACCATTTCGTAGTAATTAATTTTTCAATCGTGGCGAATGATTAGAATAAATGATGCTGAAGTTTGCAACATCGGAACGCAATGAAAATAATAATTTTTATTGATAATTTGTTTAGGTTTTTTAATTATCTAAATTTTTCGAGCCGATATATATTTTTTGGGGCGAAAATCTGATAGTTTTATAATCGCAATTTAATTCTGAATATAAATAATGGGCTTTGGCAAAGAAAAAGAGGAATTTCGTTGCATTCTAACGATGCAAACTTCAACGACATCAAAATAATCAAATTTTCAATTTCGATCGACAAAAAAATCGATATGTCAACGATAAAAAATACAAAACAATAACGAACCACTGTTATTTATCATTCTCAATAAAAACAAAAACGAGAATTGGATAAAATTTGTTGGAAGAAATAATAAATTCCATCAAAAAGTGATAATTCGTTGGGGCATGAAATATTTTGAATTTTTGGATTCAGAAGCACCTGAGCGTTGAAAAATTTAAATAAACCGGTTTGCCGGAGTTCGATATTCTTGAAACTTGGCAAAATCTCTTGTCCGGGGCATCCGCCCCGACGTTTTCAACACTTTCGTGTCCAACAAATGTAATATATTATTTTTCAGAGATGCATCGAAAAATAGTAGACTCCGTGCGATGACAAATGCGATACTCACTCTTCGGGCACGGTCATTTTGAAGTGAAGAAAAAATCCTGTACACGAAGCGAGGCGATCGAAGCAAATAATGTATATGCCAACACCTCAGTATCTTTATCTTTCTCACTCACTGGCTCGCGCAAACTGTTGGGATTTGCGATCTTGGAACGACTCGAGCCCGGAAATACCGGGAGTGTGTGGTATCCCACAAAAACTGGTCGAACCGTATCCACACTCTTCTCACAAGACACGCCACGAACGTGTAATAACTCCGAAGTACCTATACACACGCACACACGCACATATAACATTAATATGAGTAAGAATCGTTGTGGGATAGGACGAGCTCTGGCTGAGTGTTGGCGGAGGTCAAAAGATTGTCGCAGTTTTTGCTAAAACCGCGAAAAATCCCGGCTCCGAGAGATTCGTCAAATTTTCCAAAAGGTGTGTTGCGCGTACGCGGACAATTCAACGTGCCACGAAAATCTCGACAACACGCGAATGAATTTACCGAAATACAACGACCAATCGAGTTTCACATTCTCGTGGAGAGCGCGCGCGTGTGATTCACAAAAAATAACGCACTTATTAGGGACCGCGTATTCGTGATTCTTCCATAGTGTACCGGAGCACGTACGCGTGAGAATTCAGCACAGAAGAGCAAAATGAGTGATCACGGTTTGAGTGTCAAAAAAATTGGAGTGTCAGTTTAAAACAAAAAAAACGAAAAAAAAAAACACGCACAGCGCCGACGAAACTTTCGATCGGCGGAAATGAATGACGCGCGATGTTAGGAATTCGGTCAGACTGCGCAACAGTCATCAGCGTTGAAGGAAAAAAAAAATTTCATCGTCGAACTAATTAACTCGAATCGAGCATGAAAATGAAATTTTTGTGTTTATTATTGCGGAATAACGAGCAAAAGCGAGGCGTATTTAGGAAAGACTGTGAAAGCCGAAAACCGCGCGCATTCGGCCACGCCGAGTCACTGAGGAAGGCGCGAACCTCTCGGGCCCAGGAGCCCCGATCCTTTAGGACCCCTCGAGGAAAAAAAATGGTGGGGGAGTTTGGTTTACGTTATACGTCGTACTAGCCGGCTCAATAGCTGCCTCAATATCCCCGGCCAGTCCCGCACACACACACACACACACAAGAGACACGCACTGACATATAAATGCGTGTAGCCCTGGATGCTCTCGAAGTATTGGTGCGTATGAGTATTCCGACGGTGAACTACTCTCTCGACCTCCCCCTATATCTAATAGTGTGTTACCGGCTCGTAGAATCGTCGTGTCCCCAACGATTGCCCGCTGGTATGCGTGCCACTCGAATTCATCCATGAAAGCAATCCCACTCCACCTTTTTCTGCCCCCCCTCTCTTCGACCTGACGGTCCCCCTCTATTTTCTACCTAAACACATATACAGTGTGTCTCGAAAATGAGTTGCTCAGTATCCAACGATAAAAAATACTAATAAGGGCCGATAGGTTATTCGTGGGGAGCGAATAGACTCTCAACGTACTACCTCGCACTGAGGAAACGATTTATTTACATGTACCAGGATTTGTTAACTGCTAAGAAATGTAAAGTTGGATATAGCGAAATAAATGGTTTCAACAGTTAATGAATTATTTATTTGAGCCTGAAATAAACATTTGTTCATAGTTAATAAATGAATAATTTGATAAAACGTAACCTTTCGTGATAGCAAATGATTTTTATGACGATAAACATTTACCGAGTTGAGGCAAATAAAAGCGATCGAAAAAATCATTATCTTCAAGGAAATGCTCTGCCTATAAAATTTCATAGTGACAGCAAAGATATTTTTTGAGCATTAACGAATTGAGTAACAGTTAATGAATGTTTGAGCAAAAGTACCAACTAAATATATTTCTTTATTATAAATAAACTGTTTTCTCAGTACGGATGGAGGTTGGTCATTTTATTTGCTCGTGACTTAGCCTCTTTCTTCCTAATAAATCGTCAGATCCATTGTTACTATAGATTGTTAATAATGCGGTAAACAAAAAAAAAGCAAAAGTCAAAGACTTTTTTTTTCTTTGAAATAATTGAGTGCTGTCGCGCCGCACAGGCTGAATGTGAGATTGTACCCACGGTGTATATATTTTTACAACTTTACGTCGACTCGGGCTCGACTGTGTGTATGGCCGAGCTCGAACGAGGGGCCTGAGCGGGGTACTGACACGTTGGAATGTCCCTGCGCCATCGACTATACTGTACAATAATTTATGTGTATGTGTGGGTCTACTGTAGTACCTGTAAGCATCGGTCGGGCGTTCTCAGTTGCACACTCTTTGACTACAACAACGTTCTATAGTCTCGACACAGGATGTACAGTGAAAAAGAGGCTTGCCAAGCACTATAGCTAACCGGCGAACAGCCGCTACGTAGTAGTAATACACACGCTGCATGTGCTCGTCCGAGAAACACTCTAACCGCGCGAGAGAGCGTTCGGTTCGGGTCTGTTCGGGTCTTTCCGGTCCCGTTCGTACAAACCACTCGGTCGCCTCGACGAGCTCCAATGGTCGCGTTGTCGTTTTACACTCGATTGTCGCGTAATACAACCGTTTCCAACGTGTTTCATTCGCATTTTGCGATCTCACTACGAAATGGCCGCGATCTCGAGGAGAACCACCGAATGGCGTCGATTCGCAGCATCACCAGCAAAAGGAAAAGTTACTTTTAGATTGAAATCATCATGTTGAAGTTCGCAACGTTGGAATCCAACGAAAATCCTTTTTTCCTCGGACAAATCTCAAGATTCTTACGCAATACTCAGCGCGAACAATAAAACGATTTTTTTTTTCGGCTCCAAAGAGAAAATCGGTACGAAAATTGTCATGGTTTTTTAAATTCAATAAACAATTAACAGAAAAACGTTTTTTTTTTTCGTTGGACCCCAACGTTGCGAACTTCAGTATCTTATGATTTTTTAAACAAAACAAAAAATTAATAGAAAAATGTATTTTTCCTTGGACCCAAACGTTGCGAGCTTGAGTGTCTCGCAATCAGATTTCCGAGAGGCTGACAGCAGTCAAATAATATGAATAAATGGTAAACCATTTTTTACAGTCAATGCGTTTGTTATGACGAATGTAATTGACGTTAAGCACGGAATTGAAATAGCGCTATTGATGGACGGTGCGTCGCACCATGACGCAAGACCCCACACCGCATTCTTTAGAACCTTCAAATAAATATCCTTGCAAAAGTCTTTCCTGTGTGTTGCTATAAATAAAACTTGTCAGCACAGTTTCTATTGTATTGCTATGGAGAGAAGAATCCTGCAAGGACCTCCTAATGACTTGTGTGTTGTAATAAATGAATAAAAAAATTAAAAAATGACTATGGAAATGTGAATGTGACTGTACGCTACAGTTTGGGCCTTGCAATGTGGAGTTTGGGGCCCAGCATACGATACGCACGCTCGGATGCTTGCCATCGTGAGTTCGTATGGGTGGATGTAGCTCTTTCTCTCACTCTTTTTCGCTCGCTCGCGGTGAATCAGTATGCCCGTGAGGTGCCCGTTGCAGGAAAAGAGTGGAACTTCTCCCGCTCTCGCTCTCTCCACAGAGAGAATAAAGCGAGAGAAGGAAAAAAACGGAAGGGGGAGAAGATCCTGCTGGATGAAATTCCAGAGAGATACACCGGGCAAATATATTCACATATACACAGAAGCCAACGCACGTGCATACGCGCGCTCGCACACCTTAATACATCGAGACACAAGGCTACGTCCTCTATTCCTCTTCGCTTTTGTTCTTCTTGGGACACGATGCAACAGATCCTTCGATTATCCCGAGCGTTTAGAACTCTCACCTTTTTTCTGCGTGTAGTTTTAAAAAAATATATATATATATTTCAATTTTTTTTTAATTTTCCTTTTAAATTCTCTTATCCAGGTGTGAATTGTCATAACGCCTGCCTACACTGAGAAAATAATTTATTTATATTTACCAGGATTTGTTAACTGCTGACAAATGTAAAATTGCATACGGCGAAATAAATTTTTTTCAACAGTTAATTAATCATTTATTTGCGCCTCTCGTGATTGTCTGGAATAAACATTTGTCAATATATAACAAATGAATCATTTAATAAAAGGGGAACTTCCTTGATAGCATATTGATTCGATGCCCTTAAAAATCTTCCGAGTTGACGGAAATATAAGCGATCGAAGAAATTCATTATCTTCGAGGAAATGCTATGCCAATGAAATTTGATCGCGATAACAAAGATTTTTTTTGACCATTTACAAATTATGTAACACTTAATGAATGTTTGAGTAAAAGTACTAACTAAATATATTTCTTTATTATAAATAAACGGTTTCCTTATAATAGATGTTTTTGAAAAGTTAATGAATCACTTATTTTCTGAAATAAACACTTGTCAATGGTTAATAAATGAATCATTTGATAAAACGTAACCTTTCTTGATAGCAAATGAATTTGATGACCATGAACATCACACTGAGTTAACGGAAATAAAAGCGCTCGAACAAACCATTATCTTCAAGGAAATGCTATGCCTATGAAATTGGATTGTGATAAGAATGATATTTATTGACCATTAACAAATTTACTAACAGTTAATGAATGTTTGATTAAAAGTACTAAGTCAATATATTTCTTAATTATAAATAAACGGTTTCCTCAGTGTGGCATATAGAATTCCGGTACGAAAATAAATCGCGAGGGTCAGGGTTATTCAAAGTTTGCTTCTCCTTCGTTTTTTGCACTCTTGCAATTGGATTTACGGTCGGGACAAGAAATCGTGTGGGAGGATTGAGGAAGGTCGCGCCGAATACTCTTCCTTGATCTTGAGACAAAACACGTAAACACACAATTTTCCTTCTTTCTTTATATCCGCGCGTTCTTCCTTATTCAGACGATTTGCGTAAGCGAGCGGCTTTGACAATGAAACTTCACTTGCGACGCGATATTATTTCTATTTTAATTTCTTTTTCAGTGAGACTTTCGCACACCATAGAGCGGAGACTCACGTCCGCGAATGAAAAGTCGAAACGAACGCTGACAAGAGAGTGAACGAATTATTTTTCCCAAGGCACTTTTAGGACGTGGGAAGAACAATTGTGTGTAAATGTTTTTTTTTTTTTTTTCATCTTTCTTATTTCTCGCTCTTTCTAATTTCTATGTCTATGACGCTATATGAACGAACGTCGCGTCAACTTGGATGTGGCAATTGTGATCCGGCGAATGACTCGCCCGGTAACATCACCAGCAGTCGCGTTATGGCACGCTAACGATGATTAACGTTTCCGGTGCACACGATGCACGAGAACTTGGCTCAATTCATATTTCTCGCGCCACAATGCCATTTTTCCCTATTTTTGTTTTTTTTTTTCCTTTTTTTTTGCACTTGTAATTAATTTATTCGCCTGTGACCAATGAAATAATTTGCGTGGGTTATTTCAACGGTTAGGGCTGATGTAGTCCTCATTAGGATGCGATGCTCGAAATAAGGCCAAGCGAGAACCTTCGGAACCGCCCTAAAGAAATGGATATATATTTTTTAAATTCATCTCTCATTTATGTTTATTTTTTTACCAAACTTGAATCTTGTTTTAATTTTTTGAAAATTTCCAAATAATTTGCGAGTAAAATTTTACTAATTCGATGAGTCTACGATGATGTGGAAAAACTGCATAGCACCTTGGCCGGAAAACTCCGTAGAGAAAAACAACAGCTCAAATTTCCGTCTGTAAGGAAAATCCATCGAAAGATATTTATTATTTTAAGGGATTTGAAAAATTAGTTGGAATATTATGAGACTGAAGTTTGCATCGTTGGAATGCAACGAAATTCGTTATTCTCATACCCAAAGCTCATTATCGCCATGCAGAATTTAATTGCAATAATAAAACGTTCAGTTTTTGGTTGAAAAAAAAAAATATATTGGCTCGGGAAATTTGGATCATTGAAAAAAATGAACGTCGATGCCTGGGTCGATGAAAATGAATATTTTTCGTTGTGCATTCCAACGTTGCGAGCTTACCATGTTGAAGTTTGCAACGTTTTGGAATCCAACGAAATTCCGTTTTTCCTCGGACAAATCTCACAATTCTTATGCAATATTTACCGAGGACAATGAAACGATATTTTTATAGGCTCCAAAGAGAAAACCGATACGAAAATTGTCATGATTTTTTCAATTCAACAAATAATAAACAGGAAAACCTTTTTTTGGATTGGTTTTTCAAATTTTTTAAATAATCAACAGGAAACGGTTTTTTTTTCGTTGGACCCCAACGTTGCGAACGTCAGCATCATGGAATATTATGGAAACGATTCGAATAATATTTCGATAAATATTTCTTCACATAAAAATATTTGCTCCGATTGGAAATGAAAAAAAAAAGTCAGAATCAAATGACACGATGATTATGGGGCAGCGATCGGTCGATTTGGTCTTTTTTGTAAATGTGAATAACATTTCCCGTCTTTTAATGTCTGTCGTTAATGTTTATGAGGTTTTGATCGCCATGATCGGAGCTCGGATGACGAAGCTCTCATTGCGATGGAGAAATATTGAATTCTTAAATTTGTGAGTATAATCAGGATGATTCAGGGTCCCGTAAAATCTGGACACGCTCCTGCGATCCTCGTAACCAATGAGCGGATAAGCCTCGAAGGGGGGGAGTTGGCAAAGTGCGAGAGAGCGAGAAAAGAGAATGCTCTGAGCTCTTGGCCAGGTGTGCCAACGCTACGCACAGTTGCATGGGAATGTATTGCACGTACCTATATTTTTGTTTATGCATAATCATTCCGCTAGTTTGATCATTTTTTTTCTACTCCACTGGTAAGTTTGGTCCCTTAATCTCCGATATTTTCCAGCACAGAAACGCGGATAAAACAAATTGATTCACTTCGGTAAATTCAGCTCCTTCACGATTTGTTTTTTTTTTTTGGTTTTTTTCTTTTATTGCTCTTCGCAACAATTAGAAATCCTATTTATTGACTTAAAGACGTCGCGGTCTCCAAATTGCTTGTGGTCGCCTAAACCCAGACAAAAATCAAACAAAACGTGTTTGCTCCGGAAGTCAGATTGAAGTTCGCAACGTTGGACTCCGATGAGAAAAACATTTTTCTACCAATTTTTTATTCAATTGAAAAAATCATGACAATTTTCGTGCCGATTTTGTTTTTGGATCTTAAAAAAATATCGTTTCATTATATTTATTAAATATGCAATAAAAATAGCGAGATGTGATCAATGAAAAACAGAATTTCGTTGCATTCCAACGATGCAAACTTTAAAAACGTCTGATCGAATTGTTAACTGCTCTCAAATTCTACAAAACAATGATAAATCATCGGATCTGCTCATTTTCACATTTTGTCTCCACGACAAACACTCGCGGCAGTTTATTGAAAAAAAAACAAAAAAAAAATTATGACATGCCGATGGTGCAATTAGGAGACGAGACTGTTTGTGTATAATTTTTCTCGAGCTCTACGCGCATCTTTTTGCGGTGGTGCAAGCATTCAACGCTCCTCTTAACTTAATCGCTAATCCGAGAGCACGGCGTGCAATCACGAAGCCTCCCCTTTGCGCCACATGACGCGTCTAGACAATTCGGAACATAGCCGTCGACCCGCCGAACTCCCAAATTAGAGGGTCGCTTATTAGGGAAGCGGAGCAAACGAGAAAGGAAGAGAGAGAGAGAGAGGGAGAGAGAGAGAGAGAGAGAGAGAGAGAGAGAGGGAGAGAGAGAGAGAGAGAGAGAGAGAGAGAAGTGTGTTGGAAGTTTTCATCGAGGAGATCAGAATAAATTCATAAAGCAAGTCCATCAAAGATTGATCGATCACCGGAAGCAGTCGGCATTTGTGGAACTGACATCTGAATTGATTCTGCCGACTCTATTCGAAAAAAAGAAGAAAAAAAATCCAAGAATTCAGCTGCTCGAGATGAAACACATCCTTCTATTTTGTTACGTCAAGCCAATATTTTCGAATTATTCTCGCGGTCACAAAAGGTCGAAAAGGCAGTTCGGGCGAAACGAACCCTGCCACTGGATGCTGCGTCTGTTATAAATAGGACCGCGACAAATGCGCGACAATCATAATGACGAGATGATGCGAATTTTGTTCAGTCATAATTTCGAGGACTTTTACAAAAATGAAATATTCATGAGGAAGCATCACTAAATCCTCAACTCATACATTTCTCCTCATCTCCAACGAAAAATACGTTTTTCTAATCATGTTGAATTTTGCATCTTTAGAATGCAACGAAATTCTTCTTTTTTTTTCTTGCCAAAACTCATTATTTATATGCAGAATTGAATTGCGAGAATAAAACAAACGGATTTTCCCCCAGAAAAAAATGTCGGCTCGAAAAATTCGGACCATTTTAAAATAAAACAAATTATCGATATAAATAAATTCATTTTGTTACATCTCAACGTTGCAAGACTCCAGCATCATGTTTTTCTATTAATTTTCTCTTCGATTTCCAAAATCATAAGATACCGAAGTTTGCAACGTTAGGATCTGAAGAAAAAATCATTTTTATTTAATTCTTTTTTTCATTAAACAAAAACCCTAAAAATTTTCGTACCAATTTTTTTCTTTGGAGCCTCAAAAAATATCGTTTTATTGTCCTCACTAAATATTGCATAAGAATTTTGATTTGTCTTGATTTTTCCGAGGGAAAACGGAATTCCGTTGGATTTCAACGTTGTAAATTCCAGCATCCTACTCCCAAATGCCAATTCTTGTAACGATAAAAATATTAAACTTAATTCGCGTTTGATATCGTCGTAAAATCCACGCGGAGTCATCTCGAGTCCCAAAAAAGTTGGAGCGGCCATATACAAACAATGTGCACACAGATAACCGAGATACACAAATTCCAAGAATAATTTTCCCCTTTGTTTATTTTCCAGACGTGCTCGTCAGCGAAGTAAGAAACATGACAAATGCTTTTCGTCGCTGTATAATGTTACAAAATCTTTTCAACGTGTCTCCATTTCTCACATCGCAGCAATATGATTTCATGTTCCAGAGATCATTAGCCACGAAGCGTCCATCACCATCACGAGGCAAAAAATGAAAACAAGACGACATGAAAAAAAATATAGAATATGCAAAAATCAGCGTCACGATTTTTTTTTATTTTTTTTTTTTCATTTTTTCTTGCAGGATCAAGAAAAATGAACATTTTTCGTGGTTGGAATATGAGAAAGTACTAAGATGTGTTTAGCAGAAACGTTTTCGCTTAGGCAATATCTCATAACCGGTACCGAGACGAATCGTCAATGGAAATACAATGGGATTCTCTCGAGGTCAACACGGTGGTAGTACACGAGGGGTGAGACAATTTTTGAGGGACTGGGGTTAGTCGTTCGAGGCCAGCTTTTCTATCTCTCTCTCCCACTTTCCCATTTTCTCAAGTGAATTCTCGACTTTTCGTACTATTTGATGTACAAGCCGAAGAGAATTGTTCATGAATAAAGGAAAGTGCGGAGAGGAAACTCGGAAGAATAGAAAATCCATCGGAATAATAATAATGATAATAAAATTTATTTCAATGGGAAAAAAAAAGTCTGGCAAATCGCGCCGCGTCTTACTTCCGAGGGTGTTTGTCGCCCCGCGCGCACCACCTGGAATATTTTTCTTCGCTTTTTTTTCGCTTCATTGAAAAATCTAGAGAAAAACAGTTGGAACATTAAATACATCGATTTCTTTTTGATTGCTCGCGTCTTATAGTTGGAGAAAGCGCGAGCCATGTTTTTTCTCCATTTTTTGATGGCCCGTAGGGGTAATATTAACGCGGAGACGGATATCGCCAAGGAAATATGAGACCCTCGTAATTCATCGCCGTCTTCAATGATCCTTGGGGAGATTCCAATTATTATTATTATATTGTGATAAAAGGGGGAAAAGAGACAGCTCGGGTATTGTATTCACGCGCGGGTACGATCGGTGAACGTATAGTCTCAAGCGATACCGAGACCGATACGCCCTGGTACGAGATTCATGAAACGCCAACAATCCCAGGTATACGTATCTTCATCCAGGACATCAGAATTATCGATCTATTATATGTGTCAAATACAAAATCACAGTCTGCACTAAAAAGACGATTGATTAATATGTACAAGGATTTGGTAACTGCTCACGAAAGTAAAGTTGGATACGGCAAAATAAATGTTTTTTAACATGAGCCTGAAGTTTGCATCAACGCAATGCCACGAAATGAAAAAAAAAAAAAAAAAAAAAAAAAAAAAAAAAAAAAAAAAAAATGAAAAATGATTCGTTACTTTTCCATTTTACGAATTCATTCGTGAGGCCCAAAAAAGGCAAGAAGGAAATGAAGAAGAAAAAAATCGATAAAGAAGTGACGAATAATTTCTTTTTTATTTATATTCGATGACCATAAACATGGACTGAGTTGGGGGAAGTGAAAGCGATCGAACAAATCATTATCTTCAAGAAAATGCTCTGCCTATGAAATTTCATAGTGACAAAAAAGATATTTTTTGAGCATTAACAAATTTCGTAACAGTTGATGAATTTTTGAGTCAAAGTACAAACTAACTATAATTCTTCATTATAAATTAATTGTTTTCTCAGTGTGAGACAAAAAATTTGACTGTTTACCATCATCAGTCAAGTTTGCATCGTTGAAATGCAACGAATTTTGATTTTTTATTAGCCAAAGCCCAATATTTATAATCAGAATTAAATTGCAATCATGAAACGATCCTTTTCCGCCCCGCAGAAATATATACGCTCGGAAAACTTGAATGATTTCAAAAAAATGAAACAAATAATCAATATAATTCAACATTTTTCGTTGCATCTCAAGAAATTATTCCACGAACATGACAAAAGTTGCATCCGAATGATTATCGTCTTTGCACGACTATTTACGCTTATGGCCGGGAAAAGAACGAGTATCTTTGACAAATTTTAAACAAAATTAATTCTGACAAATAATTTTTGGTCAAAATTCATAGCATAATTATCTAGAGTATATTTTTCAATTGCACGCCAAAGCTGTGGGTAGAAATGTGATGCAACACGAAATCCGTGCTCGAATGTACGCGAAAAGTGTTATTGAAAATTTCCATCCCGATTACCATAGTAACCCTAAAAAAATATTTGCCAATGTATTATGTGCCTGGTTGTTATTCGTCGAGTGTATACCTGACGGACATATGTGCGTTTAGTGTGACTGAAGCGTGCGTGTTTTTTGGTTCACTGGCTTCTCTCAACTGTACCGTACATACGTTGCGTCATTATATACGGACTAAACCCTTAAACAACAGCTGGTTTACATAGGAATAAATGAATATCCGTGGACATGAGAGCATATGAGAAAACAGTACGAGAAAGCTTAAAAAAATAATTCATTTTATCCGAATTCGTTTCGATTCTTTGCAGGGAATGTTATTCCCAATAGGAGCGGAACGTGATATTGAAAATCGATTGGATTCATTGAAAGTCTGCTAAGTGAATGGCCGATAGAATGTAGAACGATTATTTTTATCATGTTGAAGTTTGCATCCTTGGAATGCAATGAAATTCTTTTCTTTTGTTTTTTTTTTGCCCAAACCCATTATTTATAATGACACTGAAGTTCGCAACGTTGAGGTCCAACGAAAAATCCATTTTTCTATTAATTTTTCGTTCAATTTCAAAAACTATGACATTTTCGTATCGATTTTCTTTTTGGATCTTAAAACCAATATCGTTTTATTATTCTGATCAAATATTCAATAAGAATCGGGGAATCTGGCCAAGAAAAAACAGAATTTCGTTGTGCATTCCAACGATGCAAACTTCAGCATCGTTTATTTATATTCAGAATTGGATTGCGATCATAAGACAAACGGTTTTTGCTCCCAAAAAAATACATCGGATCGAAAAATTTGGATCATTCTAAAAATTGAACAAATTATCAATAAAAATAAATATATTTCGTTGCATCGCAACGTTGCAAACTTCAGCATAATTCATATCATCATTTTCCCGCGATAATGTAAAGTTAATTAAGAGAAATCGGAGTTTTCGAAAAATGTTCGATGCTCTAATGATTCGAGTATTTTCCACGAGGCCTCAGCGTAAAACTATCATCGTGCGGTCTCTTGTGCTATGGTATGAACTGGTTTTGTGGTAGACAAAGTGTAAGAGGATCTTTTTAGGGTATAGCAGAGATTTCTTGTTGCGGGAGCGTGTGATGATGCTGAGGGGAATGTACGGGCTGTTGTCGTGGTAAGAGCTCCTCGAGAACACTAGAATTTCATACCCCACCTGCATCTTCGTACGTATATACTATACTAGAATAATACACCTACAACTTGTCCTACGAAACCGCAAACAATTGTGACGTATAACGACACCTCTTAACCACTTTCGCATTTTAACACACGTGCTCCTCGAAACCTGGTCCTCGACGTCAAATTTCTCACTGTAAGTTACTCCGTAGAAATATCTTTAATGTAAATATGAAAAGTAGCACAAAACATCGAAAAACTAAATTCATTATGACGAAATGAAAACAAATGTCATCGCAATTAAAACGTTAATTAGTATGAGGAAAACTCAAAACGTGGCTCACACGTCCCAATCGATTTACCCACTCTGCTATAGGCAATGAAAATATAACTCCGAAGTTTGTGTAGCATTGAGATTCAACGGGAAATGCTTTTTCCATTAACCCGTAGACACCACACTGGTGCATATTCGCACCTACGAAAATTTCAAGTGCAACAACTTTTCAAAATTCCTTCCTTCAACTTGGCCATTTACCGACAATAAAATTTCATTTTCCAATTTTAAAAATCATTGCAATCGATTACTCAGGATATTATACCCCTAAAAAGTATGGTTTCAAGATGAATTCCATGCATTCATTGAAGAAATACAAAGTTTTTAAAGTCAAAGTGCAAATTCGTTCCAGTGGATTCGCTCGCACAATATTGAAAAATAATTACGAGCTCTACTTAAGACAAAACAGATTTTGGTTGAATTCCAACGATGCAAACTTTAACATGATATAAAAATACCTGTTGATTGTATTTTTATTCTTCAATTGATTTTCATTGTGTTTCGATAAATCATCAAATAGTCGTATCACTTTAATTCGTAATTCTATCTTATGAGATAGTTGGAGTTGGAATAATTCGGGCAAATGGTCGTTTGGTGAAAGGTAAAGCAAGGCGGGGGAGCGGCGTGCACAAAAAAGTGTATTTCTGGATCGGGGCCAGGAATTTTTGTGATTGGGATTGCAACGCGGCTGCATTAGATTGCAATCAGTGAGAGTATAGTACTAACTGAGATGGTTTCATCTACAAATCGAAATAATCTCGTCCGCGATGCACGTACGCGATACAAAAGAGAGCAGTTGGGAAGAGGCATGTCGGTAAATTTTTTACGTGAATACAATGTTTTCTAGTGACTGAGTAAAGAATAAAGGAGAATGGGAAAAAGCAGAGTACGAAGAGGTATGTCAAGAGAGCTGCTTTAATTCGTCGCTTCGTGTGACGAACGACCATACACCATGTTTTTCACTTATTTATTTTTCAGGCTCCACGGTTTCCTATTACATTCTCTATTCTTCTTTATTTCTTTTATATCGCAGAGTATTTGGAGGAATCATTGAAATCGTAGAGAAGCAAGTTGGAGGTTGCAAACGTTGCAAAATATGGAGAGTGACACATGTCAGGAGTGAACGACGAGGTTAAGTTGACGAGCGTTGTACACATTTTCGCGTGGGCATAAATTTTCATTGGTTTATTAAAAACAGCAACTGATTGGAGACCAAATTTCATCGTTTCGTGGTTAGTTTGATGAGCCTGAAGTTCGCATCGACGCAATGCCACGAAATGAAGATAAATAAAAATAAATCAATAATTCGTCACTTTATTATATTACGAAAGAAAAAAAAAATTCGTCAAACAAGTGACGAATCTTTTTATTTTTTCATTTCGTGGCATTGTGTCGATGCGAACACGTCAGGCTCATTAAGTTTGTCGATAGATTAAGAGCACTCATTTGATAATAAAATTTTTTAAATGACACTGCGAGTTCGCAGCCTTGGAGCCTAACGAAAAAAAAATCATTTTCGGTTAATTATTTGTTGAATTTAAAAAACCATGACGATTTTCGTACCGATTTTCTCTATGGAGCCTGAAACAATGTCGTTTTATTATCCTCGCTAAATATTGCATAAGAATCTTGAGATTTTTCCGAGGAACAAACGGAATTTCGTTGGATTACAACGTTGCAAACTTCAATGCGTCATTTTTATGATCGAGAATGTAATCGTAATTGGAAATTTGCCGGGCAGTTTGAACAATTGACGGGGGGGGGGGGGGAACTTACGCAAGATAATAATGAGACTCGCCCTTAATACGGCGTTAATGCAGCAATTGCGCCGGAAATAATAAGCTCAGTACGGTCAGCGGTCCACCTTAATACACGATAAGCCTGATTATAATAATGACCACGAATGATTATGCCATTATCTCAGGATTTATTCGGTCTCATTTCTTTCATTACGTTCAGAATAATATTTATAATCAACACATTAATTAACTTTATAAATCTACGTACTAAAAAACCCGGTTTAAAAGCACAAAAAAAACAATCAATGCCAATCGAAATTCTTCATCAAGACAAATTATTTAACATCGAGAAAATTTATGATTGCACTGAAAAAACGATTTATTTATTATACCAGGAACAGTTAATGAATCATTTATTTGAACGTCTCGCGATTGTCTCAAATAAATATTTGTTAACAATTGATAAATTAATCATTTAATGAAACGTAACCTTTCTTGATAGCAAATGAATTGATGAGCGTAAACATCTACTGAGTTACGGCAAATAAAACGAATCATAATCTTCAAGGAAATGCTATGCTTTTTTTTTTTATCACACACTGAGAAAACAATTAATTTATAATAAAGAAATACATTTAGTTAGTACTTTCCCTCAAGCATTCATTAACTGTCACCAAATTAGTTAATGGCCAAAAAATATCTTTGTTGCCACGATCAAATTTCATAGGCATAGCATTTTTTTGAAGATGATAATTTGTTCGATCGTTTTTATTTCCCTCAACTCAGTAGATCTTTATGGTCAACGAATTCATTTGCTATCAAGAAAGGTCCCATTGTATCGAATTATTCATTTATTAACTATTAACAAATGTTTATTTCCGACAATCGCGATAGGCTCAAATAAATAATTCATTGACTGTTAAAAAAAATTTATTTGGCCGTATCCAACTTTAGATTTGTTAGCAGTGAAAAAATCCTGGTACATATATAAATAAATCGTTTCCTCATAGAGGGCGAGCGGAGTTCGAGAGGCGTAATGAGCAATTTTGCCAGTAATTGTCATGTTTATTGTTTCCAAATTGAGTCACGGAGTAAAGAATTTTTCGCGAGTCCGGCGGGGAAAGAAAGCAGCAGCAGGAAGGAAGTTGTCGAAGCCGAGGGACGGAGTAACATTAGCGAAGCGTTGCGCTCTCGTCAGGTACGGGCGAACGCTCGACTTAATTGGAATCCCTCGAAGAATATCGACGCAGTGTGCGGCCATTCGGTAAGCGTTACGTAAAACATTTTCTTTTCTCTATACTGGACACTCTATCTTATAGGCATGCACAACGGATCTATCGTGACATTTACAATGTATCCTAAATATGGAAAAGCAGTTGTTCACTATAGGCTGACAATTTTTTCCAACGTGTAATGGGGGACATAGTGAGAAAACGACAGAATATAAAATTGATAATAATTATAAAAAAAGACACGAATTATTGTCACTGCGCTTGACGTTAACCTGCACCGACTGACCGCGGCAAAGAGCAGCCATTTTGGACTGACCACGCCTCCGTGTTCATCCCCAATACCCGGCGACCAGTGCATGAACCTTGCACAGTAACCTCTCTTTCGAAAAAGCAGAGGATCTGAAGATGTTGAATTTTGCATCGTTGCAATCCAACGAAATTAGATAATTATTTATATTTTTTAAATAAATAATTATTTTTCAATATTTATTGGCCTGGACAATGAAACGACGATCCTCTGTTGCGATACAGAAACTAAATGGACACGAAAAATTAGTGAATT